>JAJIBD010033747.1:0-30123 GCA_021461705.1 Cryptotis parvus | reverse complement strand
TGCAATTCTTTTGTATCTAGTAGAGATTGTTCCTTTGACCCTATCCTTTGCCATGACCAGACTTCCTCAAAGCATGCTCTCTCCCAGCTCCATCCACGATACAGAAAATTTGGGACTTATTTTACTGGGTGGGTTTTGGTGTGGATTTGGGCCACACCCAGGGATTCCCCAGGGCTTACTAGTGGTCACTGTGCTGAGGGGGCACTCTAGCTGGTATGGGGGACTCATGTTGGAGTGCCAGGGATCAAACCTGGGTCAAAGCAGTTTTCCCACTGCTATCTCCTATTGCTCTGGCCTCTCTATCTTTCCCCTTTAGAGGAAGTGGATCATATTTCGCTTGCATATATGTAATAGTTTCTTGATCCAGCCATCTTTTTTTGGACAATTTTAGGTTTGCTTCCCAAATGTATAGTTATTGTGAATGATGCTGCAAATGAATATGGGAAATGCAAATGTCTTTTTGAATAAAGAAGTTTGGGTCCTTGGGGAGATGCCAGGAAGCGGAATTCGTTTATCTAATGTGAAAACTCAGCTCTTAATATTTTGGAAATGTCTATGTTATTTTTAGATAGGCTTAACCAGTTGTTGACATTCCCACCAGTAATGAATGAGGTTCCACTTTTTCCTTACATCCACACTCAATAACTCATTGTATTTGATCATTTTGATGTGTGTCATTCTCACTTATGTGAACGTAGCAATTGCTCCCTATTTTGCACTTTCTTGATGTGGTGCAAGAGCTTTTTATATATATTTTTTGCATCTGTATTCCTTCTCTGAGCAGCTTTCTGTTCCCCTCTTCCCACTCCGTTTTCACTTAGGTATTTTTCTTAGGAGCTAGTAGTATTTTTTATATATATCATATAATATGCATATATATCCATGAATGATTGATTATATATAACACATAATCAATATATAATTGATATATATAATAATCAATCAATAGTTAAAATAAATATATATGATATGTCATATATATAATATATACATATATATTGGTGGGCAGATGGCTTTCTTAGTGTGGGACTAATCGGGTCTAGATAGAAAGCCTTGGAGCTGATAGACAGCAAAGCAGAAAGTAGCATGGGTGCCAGAGCGGCTAAGTCCAGCTGGTAGGCGTTATGTTCATAGCAGTCAACCAAGGTTCAATCCTCGGCATCCCCATATGGTCCCCTCAGAGCACTGCCAGGAGTAATTCCTGAGTGCAGAGGCCAGGAGTAAACTCCTGAG
Source organism: Cryptotis parvus (assembly GCA_021461705.1). Lineage (NCBI taxonomy): Eukaryota > Metazoa > Chordata > Mammalia > Eulipotyphla > Soricidae > Cryptotis > Cryptotis parvus. The sequence continues at coordinate 28,890 of JAJIBD010033747.1, read as the reverse complement.
CATCACGGTGTGACCCAAAAAGCAAAAAAAAAAAAAAAAAAAAAGGTGCATGGAGCTACACAGAGGTTTCAATGACTTGTCTGAGATTTAATCGCGTCCAATTTTGGCTTCCTGAATCTCTTCTGGGGGTCATCTTTGAGGGGACTCTAACTTGCGATAGGTTTCAGTGGTCTCTGGTAACAAGTTCAGGCCACAGCTGCATCTTCAGGCCCCAGCGTTGAACCACAAAGCACTGTAGCCCATTACGATAGCAGTGGCCCTGGGTGCAGAATACTACATAAAAAACCCTGTGTCAAAGGAGAAAATCTTTAGGGGAATTTTGCTGCTTCGGCACATGGATATTGATCTGTGTTACTAAATTGGCTTCATTGTTTCACTAGTGAGTAAGTCGTCTTTATGGTGGCATTATGCGCCCATTCACCTTTGTGTGTTGACAATGGCCCAGACACTGTTCTCTGAGTGCGCCCATAGCATAGTGATAATTTAAGACCAAGTCCCTGTACTGTGTGACATATCATTGTTTTTTTGAATTAAAGGTAATTATAGACTCTTCTGAATGGTATAATCAGCAGACTGACTCTGGGATTATTTAGGGGTAAACAGAGCGGTGCTATTTAAGAATCACTGAAAAACTCGGCCTCAAAGAATCCCCATCGCCCTTCAGCCTATACAGTTACTACTTTCAGTAGCCTGCTTCTGATAAATATGAGTCTTCTGTCTTTTATCTCCAGAAACAAAATACACGGAACTCTGGGGTGTGTGTTGGCTTTTATAAGAAGCGGTTGTGGCACCATTATAATTTTACTAGCCACTAAGTTGTTTGTTGTGTTCATGGTATGTGTCAGGAACTGTGGCAAGCAAGTACTTGATGTCCCATTACGTCACTCTAGTCACCATATGCATAGGGAAATTAGCATGATGACTCTTATTTTACACTAGATAATTAAGACACAAAAGATACTAGAATTTGCACTAGTTTCTGGCTAGTATTTGGTGGCACTGGAATTTGGGTCCTTGGTGCTTGGGACTTGGTATGTGTCTTTGGAAGTATGCTTATGAGACTACAGCCTAAAAATCCATCCTGGGCCTTCTTTGACTAGCATGTGCATGCAAACCTGGAGAGAGGTGATGGGGGTGAGAGTCAGTAGGGCCCCTTGGGTATATGGTTACTTTGGCTGGAGAATAGGGACTGTGGGGGGGCATTCGTTTCTTACATAACAACTGCTATGACTACCTTGAGTGGTTGGTTCACCTATGAGTGATCCTGTTTTTGCCAGTTCTTACCCTTGGTCAGATCACTGAGGTTTCTCTGCTCTTATTTTTCTTTTTGCCGTTCACACACGTGGCAATGCTCAGGGGTTTTTACCCGGCTCCTCACTCAGGAATTCACTCCTGGGCGTTCCTTATTGGGACCAGATGGGATCTGAGGGATCAAATGCATACGCTGCCCGGGCAAGGTGCAAACCATAATTTTAAATCCACTGGACTATTGCCTCCTCGGCCCCTGCTCTTTGTTTTTGTAGATGGAGAAAAAGTTTATCTACCAGTTGAGATTCTTTGAGGGCTGAGTATGTGAAGCACAGTTCAAAGTGCCTGGCACTTAAATTCTATTATTTTTACTATGTTTAAAACATTCTGTTCACTTAATCACCATGCTGACATTAGGCATGTTTGTCAAAGACATTATAGGAGATGCTTCCATAAGTAGCTAATGTATGTAGAGATTTGTTTGGGGTCTTTAAAAGTAGTTTTGAAGCGATTTTAGGGGTGTGCATTAGAATTACTCTAACTATAGTGAAAAATTCATGTAGGGCAGTGTGGGTAGGACCCAGGCATTCAACATTTAGACAGGCTCTCTTGGTTAGTTTACTTGTATACCAAAAATTTGACAATCCACTTATACTTTAAATGTTCTTCAAAGTTGTCTTCTTAACAGAAACATCAAAGTGCTTTTGTATCTACCAGGCAGTGTGTGGTGGTGAAGGAAGTGAAATATCGTTATCAACAATCCCTTTTATTGATTTTGTTTTTCTTTTAAGTTTTTGAGCATTGATCTTAAAAAGGACAGTTTGGTTTTTAGGCATCACCAATTTTAAACTCTTATGGTAAATACTCCACTTTGTTTGAAGTAAGGGTGTTGTAATTTTTTTACATTGCCCCAAATAGTAACAGCGCTTCTAGATACGTTATGGTCCCTATGAAAGCAGGATGAGAATGCTATTCGGGTCTCCCCAAAGAGGAATCGAAAGAGACTATATGCTTGGAATATCTGCGCCTTACTTCAAGTGAGAGAAGGAACGTGAGCTCAACACTCCATGGCTGTTCCAGAAATCAGGGACGCTGTCTCATTTTGCCAAGGCATCGAAAATCAGATGGGCTGTGGACATGTGGTAATGCGATTTGGAGAAGCGCTTTGGGCTAGAGCCATTACTGACTGGATCCCATGGGATGTCAAAGATCACATGGCCGCCCAACCTACAAGATGGTTCAGACTTCTTCGTCAAGACCCTGAACGAATGGTTTGAGACTCTTTGGCTGGAGCAAAACAGGATCTCATTGGGCTTACTGTACGTGATAGGGTCAGATGGAAATATTACTGGCGCGCCGCTCGAGCAAATTGTCAATAAGGTGTCAAGTGATAGAGTGATCAAGTGATACAAATAGTACTAAGTCATATGCCTCCAAAGATCTTTAGATGGTTAGGGGACTGGCATAGCTGAATCACCTCTGCTTTGATCTTTTATGCGTCCCCAGATAGGCTCCCAGTAGGAAAGGCAAGCCAGCCAGAGGTTAGGGAAAACAAGGAGGGTAGAGAATCAACTTCAGGGAGAACCATGGCAAGAGAGCCCTTGAATTGGCCTGAGATTCCAGGAGAGGCCATGGGAGCGGGAGAGGCTTGCAGGCAGTGAGAGCAGGGAGGGATGCCCTCCCCTCCTCCTCCTTTCCTGGCTTTGGGAGCCTGAGTGGTGGTGTTCTTTTTTGGCCTACTGGAGCAGGAGCAGAGCAGATACTTGGTTGCTGGTGGATCAAGTGGAGGGTAACTAGGGTCTGATTAGGAACTTAGGGGGGAATGTTATGTAGCATTTCTTTGGTGCATTTAAAATAACTTTTAGCATTGGGGATTTAGCGTCGCAGAATCACTAAATGCTTATTTTTTAGCCAGCTTTTTGCAAATAGTTTACTCTACTGTGCTTCTTTGATCAGTTATTTTAGGAACCTGTAAAGAGTCTGTATCATACAGTGAGGAAACATGGAATCTTAATTCAGTTTAAAGCACTTTTTTATCAACATACTGTTGTCTTTAATGAGGTTTTCGAGGAATGTCTTTATTAGGTAGTCATGATTTGATGTAACCATGTTTTTGTACAAAATTTCTTAATGGCTTCAGTTTTAAAAAAAAAATTTTGTCAGTGGAAAGTGCTTTTTCAACTCTCTGTAATTTTATGGTTCCTATTCTTGGAATATCTTGATAGGCAAAATACCCACACTGAAAATCTTGTGTCTACTAGGAACTTTAGGCTTTTTGTGCGTAAAACTCATTGTTATTCTACTCCAATTGTTTTTAAAAAGACATTAAGTTTCTTATATATAGTTTTTCTCGTTGGTCAGCTATATTTAAGGTATAGTTTTGCCCAGTTTAGACTTATTAGCTGCAAACCAATGCTTTCTGTTTTGGATATCACTAAGTATTTGCTTGGGGAAATGGGAATACAGGCTGAATTTGGATAAGCGAACTGCGATGAAGGCGGATTCAAGTGATGAAGTGATCAAGTATCACTTTTCTTTCCGACTGTTCGCCGGTTTGCCTCAAGCAGGCACAGTAACATATTCATCGTCTCCCCTGTCATGTGCCAGTGCAGCCCCCAAAGGCATCTGCTTGCTCCAGTAACATGAAGAGCCTCAAAGCCATTTGTTCAGGTCATGGGAATGAGGCCTATTATTACTGTTTTTGGCATATCAGATATGACATGAGTAGCTTGCCAGGCTCTGCGTGGAGGGGGATAGTCTCCATAGTTAGGTAGGCTCCAGTTCTTGCATTTACTGATGTACTGTAACTGGAGGCGATCTGTGGTAACAGTTCTGCCCTGTATGCTGTCTCTGGTTCACTGCACTCAACAGCTGGGGAGCAGTTCATGGGCAGTTTACTGGCCTCCCAAATGGGACAGAGGTGGTCACCAGCCCCATCTCTACTGAAGCCCATTGCTTCCTTCATTTCCAAGACCAGCATACTTGGGCTTGAGAAAAGTGGCTTCTCTCTAGAGTGGGGCTCTCATGACTGTGGAGTCCAGATGTTGAAAATGGCTGCCGCCATGGTGCTGAGGTTCCTCTGGCTTCTTCTGTGGCTCTGTTGGGGTAGTGGGCCAGGGCCAGGAACCCAACCCCTCCCTCCTGGATGCCTCAGATCAGCCGAGCAGGGCGCAGCTGGTAGCGGCTCTGCCCCGTGTATCTGAGTTTCTGGTTCACGGAGCTGTTCGCGGGGCAGGTCCACTCAGATTTTGGATATTTTTCGGAGGATTACCAAAGAAGATTTCCCCCATTGAAATGATGAAAGAATTCCCTGGTATATGAGCAATAGTTCCTCAAACACAAATTAGATTATGAATTCTTGGGCTTTTCTAGTAGGGCTTCCAGGGCAAAGAAATAGATTTTTACGCAGATGAAGCTGCAGCTGGATTTTGTTCACAACTTCTCCAGAAAAGGTAGAATAAATCACTAGTGAACTAATTGAAGAAAATGAGGTACACCTGGCTGTGAGACTTTATCATTTATAATCAGATGCTTTCAGTATAAATATTATAATTCCATCAGATAGAAGGTTTTAGTTTCATCTTTTTTTTTGGCTTTTTAGAAGAGTATTGAAAAAAAAAGAAATGGAATTGGCGTAAACCAAATAGCATACCAGGAAATTATACAATTTGATATTTGTTTTGTAAACTTTCTTCTTTGAGAAAAGAGATCTCAAGGTTTTGTGGAATACTGTAAAAAACATGTTTGTTTTTATTTGACACTCATAGAATTATATCCCACAGGAGACAGTTGAGGCTGTTGGCTTTTCCAAGTTAAACTCTTTCAGTTTCCTTGATTTGAGGATTGAGTTATTCTAGAATGAGGTCTTTTTTCCCTCTTGTTCCATGTTATTTCCCCGACTAAAATTAGATGGGCCAGCTGTGTTTTGATTTGTGGGCATGATATTTCATTTTTTTATCCTTTTGGTATTTGGGGAGGGAAAAAAACAAAGCATGCATGTAAATATATTTTGAAGAGAATGCATTTCTCTTCTTTTTGCATTCATCATTGTGAGTTGAAGATTTGAAAAGTGAGAGGATTTGTGACTATTATTCTTGTGCATGAGGTTTCAACAAACTCTCTTGAAATGGCCATTGGGATGGTAGAGAAAATGCATGAGTGGAAAGTGTAAAGCAAGTCACTCATGACTTCGTTGACTAGCTTTGGGGATTTATATTGATTTAAGAACAACTTTCTTGGAAATGACAATGCTGAACTAGAACTAAGTATTGAAAGTAGATAAAGGATATGCAGATAACCCCTGGTTATCTGTATTGAAAACCACAGTGTAAAAAGAGAGAGAGAGAATAAAAATGACTCGCATAGAGGTAGGGAGGTGTGGTGGGGAGGGAAACAGAGGATGTTGGTGGTGGGAAATGTGCACCAGTGGAGGGATGGTTGCTTCAACATTGTATGAAACAAATGCAGTCATGAATGGCTTTGTAATTGTCTGTACCACTGTGATGTAATGTAAAATAAAAAAGCTTTCTGTCAGATTTGGTGGAGAGGAAAAGATGACAGAGTGGAGTAATAATGATGATTAGATTTCACTACAAATATTGCAGGAACCAGGAAAATCTGATTTCACCTGAATTTTGTTTTATAGCATTACATTCTAGTGGTACTTTCACTTTTAAGGACATTACAAAATCAACAGGTATTTGTGCAAGTCTACTTTGGTGATATAGTGACTTATAAAAATGGAGATAGTCTGTATATTCAGGAATGTTTCTGTGTCTCAAAATGGACTATTTAGTAAAAGTGTGTTTCAGGAATTGGTTTCTTAGAATTTTATGGACTTTGGGTCTTTAGGAGTGTATGTTTGACAGAGATTAGTATTTTTAGGAACCACAGATAGCTGAGTGGGTGAGCTTAGCCTGAAAAAAATTAGCATATAATGATGAACTGAGTGAGTGAAGTGATTTTAGAATTATTCTATAAATAGAATAATTCTAGAAGGTCATTGATGAGCATCCACTGAAAGTGTTTTATAGTCCATTGCATGCCAGTTAATGCTCATATTGAACCTATTAAGTGCTTATTTATTTATTTCTTTGTTGTGGTTCTGCACCCTGCAGCTGCTCAGGGCTTATTCTGAATGATCTATGTACTACAGCAAGGAATTATTCTTGGTGGTGTAGGGGGGATCATATGCAGTGCTGGGAATCCAGTTCAGGTTGGCTGCATTCAAGGCAAGCACCTTACCTTCTGTAATCCCTCTCTGGGAGCTGAAGTGGTTTTCCTTAGCCTGTTTTGCAGAGAAGGAGCATCTATTCAACTTACTAAGGTAATAGAACTATTGAGGAACACAGCTATGAGACATCTTCAGACTTAGAAGTCTAAATTATATTTTGTGTGTGCTTTTTAAGACTGTAAGCTTTGAAAACCCTCCCAAGAGTAATCTGTTTCGAGGTTTCTGGATGGTTATATCTGTATATGCCTGTTGCCTCCTCTTGAGTCTAAGAAGATATGGCTGCTCTCTGAAAGTCCTTCTGGCCTTCCCCAAGAGACCCCCTGCCCCATCAGTGGTTCAGTATCTATCCATGATCAGCGGAGACTTTGTGTATATTGTGGAGAGTACAAGCCATTCCTTACGCTTTTCGGGGGGGGTGGGGGCATACCTGGTGTTGCTCAGGGCTAACTGCCTCTCTGGTCAGGGATTAGTCCTGGCTTGGCTTGGTGGCCGTAAGTGAATTTGAAGCTGGTTGACTTCATGCAAAGGAAATGTGCTTCCTGCTGCACTATTGCTCTAGCCCTCATGTTTTTAACTCTTTCTAATGACCCATTTTATGTTCCTTTTTATTTTATTTTATTTATTTTCGGGGTTGTTTCCTGCCAGTGCCATGGTGCTTACCGCACTAGTGCTCTGTGCCTCCCAGAGCTACACATGACAGTGTTAAAGAAGCCATGCAGTGCCCAAGATGAAACCCAGGGCTCCACATGCGTAGCCTGTGCTCACACTGGGCCACATCCTGGTCCCTGTAATTATCCATTTTAAACAAGTAGTTTGGTTTGGGGAAAAAAATGGGCAAAAAAGATTTGAAGAGACACTTGTTCAAAGGAGACAGGTGGCCAGCAGACACGTGTAAAAATTATCAACTTCATTTATTATTAAGGAAATGCAAATCAAGGCCTCAATGAGCTGTCATCTCACACCTGTAGGAATGGTCTTGGCTCAAAGAGATTGGGAGCAACAGTGTTGGCTGTGGTGTGGAGAAAGAGGAGCTCTCATCTGCTGTTGATGGGAGTGTTGATTGGTGGAGCCCTTATTGGAAACAGTATGAGGACTTTAAGAAACAATGGAAAAATGGAAGTGTTATATAAGACAGTGATATTGGATACTTCTTTGAAGGATAAGGAAAACACTAACTTGAAAAGATATAGGCACTCCCTGTGTTCATTGTGGCCTTATTCACAATAGCTGCGACATCAGATAGCCTAAATGCTCACCAGCAGAGGAGGAGATGAAGATACAGGAATGCTACTCAGCAGATTTTGCTTTTTCCAGAAAAAAATGGGAGGAGCTTGGGGTGACTGTGCTATGAATGTCAATTATAAGCTTTATCTCCCATGGAGATACTACCGCCTTTACCATCCAAAACCGCTAATAATCACAACCAAAATCACAGACTAGACTGAAAAATAATCGAGATTACCTGAGGGAGATCTTGGAAGAGGAAGCGAATGGTAAGGGCAGATGGAGATGGTCAGTCTGGTTAATGACACAAGAACTTGGAAGATGGTGTGGTGAGGACTTTACGTAAATAGAGATGTGGAGCTACATTCCTTAAATTTATATAGTATTGGAAACCAGTGGTAAATCTATAAAATTTCAAGTTGTAAGAACAATTATCCATTATGATCACATGATTCATGAATTGCCTTAAAAAACTGTGTCCCTCCTAAGTTTTATGTAAAATGCAGTGAGAATTGACATGTAATTTATTTTTTGGGGTGGCCCATACCTGGGGATGCTTAAGATTGACACCTGGCTCTAGACTCAGGGATCACTCATTGCAGTGCTTAGAAGACCACAAGGGATGCCAGGGGTAGAACCTGTGTTGGCCTATGCAAGGAGGATGCCCTACCTGGCTGGAATATTGCTTTCTGAAGTTCCTTGAACTTTAATTTTTGACTTTAAGCTAAAGGGATCTCATTAGTGCTTCCATTTGTAAAAAGGAAGAATCATTTTGTAAAACAAATAGGTTTTATTTTTTGATATTTTTCATCTATATGAACCATTTTACATGTCTTTGTAGAAGTACATTTAAAGTGACCTATGCCCTTCATATAAATATACCTAAAATGTTTGATCACTTGTTTTTTATTAAATAAAACTATAGATGGAGTGTTGGATTTTGTTGTTAAATGAGTTTTTAAACATTTTTTTCACAGACATGTACTTTACTAGTGTTTAAAATAAGAATGATATTCCTTTAAGTGTGGTTGTAACTTTAAATCGCATAAAGAAATGGTTAAATCCCTGTGTGTAAACTTTTGTTGAAATAAAATGCTAGTTTTCTGTTGTTGAAATGATAAACCAGCGATTAGCCTGACTAACACACTTTGGTTGAAAGTAACATTTTAAATATATTTTTTGGTTAAATAAATTTGTATTATTGTTCATAGGTGCTATAATTGTTTTAAGTATTTATTAAATAATTCTTAAAAGCCAGCAAGCTGTAGTCTCTAGTTCTGCCTTGATGTAGTCCTGAGTAAAAAAGGGACCATGCTAATAAGACCATGAGCTCAGATTTATAATCTGTGTTCTTTTCCCAAAGACTCAATAGAGACTGCTCTGTAACTTTCTAATTAATAGATTCAGTGGCCTACTTAAGATCTTTTTATTTTCAAGCCTCATTAGCTATAAACTAACAAACTTTTTTTTCTTAGTTTCTGTAGTCCTTCATCTCAGATCTCTATTTTTCTTTCTTTTTTTTTGGGGGGGTCCACACCAAGCGATGCTAAGGGTTTCTTCTTTGGAAACTGCACTCAGGAATTACTCCTGGCGGTGCTCGGGGACCATATGGGATGCAGGGATCAAACCGGCTGGCATGGGCCGCTGCATGCAAGGCAAATGACCAACTGCTGGACTATTGCCCGCCCTGGCTCATACATTTTATATCCATATCTCATAAAATTCTAAAACAGGATTCACTTAGGACAGGTTTATTTAGTTATGTACATAACTTGAAGTCAAAAGTCAAAGATTATATTTTGATTGCTTAAAAAGTCTTTTATTTGATGGGGGGGGTTAGACCTGGGGCTTCACACATGCAAGTAACACTCTCTTGTGGAACTGTACCCCAGGATAGGTCTTAAAATATTTAAACATCAACAGCATAGCCTGTTATGTTCATGGTATTAGGTAAAAGTTTCTCAGATCCTATTTTCACTTAGAATTTGATCTTTGCTAGCCAACACTTTTCTTGAATTGAAAAGCTTTACTCAAGCGACTACTCCACTCTTTGAAGTATATTACCAGATTTTTAAAAATATATTTTATTATACCACCATGAAATAAACAATTTCAAAAATGTTCATGTTTGGGTTTTTGGCATAAGTGTTCCAGCACCCATCCTTCCACCAGTGCCCATTTCCCACCACTAGTGTCCCCGATTCCCTCCTCCCTCCCTAGCCTGCCTCTATGGCAGGTTCTTTATCTCTTTTCTCCCTTTTTCTTTCTCTCTCTCTCTCTCTCTTTTCTCTCTCTTTCTTCCTTCTCTTACATATTGTGGATTGTAATACATATACTTAGAGGTTGTTACCAGAGTTTGAATATAATTTTTTGATAGTCTTTCTTTGAGGTAAAAATTATATTGGACAAAAAGAGGGAGAGTGAGAGAGGGGAGGAGATAGAGTGAGAGAGAGGGGGAAAGGCGAATTCTTGAAGACTGTACTAGTAGCTTTCCTTGTGGAAGTCATCATACTTTTAAGTAATTTGTGACCGATTCCTGCCATACCTATAAAATACTAAAAAGATGGATATTTGACCAATCTCAAGATATAATAAAATTATTAAGTGCTATTGCTTTATTAAATGTTAAGTCATACAGCATTCTTGATCCTGGGGCCTTGATTACAGGTAGTGTTTCACTCATCATCGCTTTTTTTTCATCATTTGGGCAAAAATAGTCACATTGAGAAAGTTCCTAGCAGAAAATTATGTTGACCTGGTTGATTCTGAGATAGCTTCGAGGTACTGTACTGGGAAAGCTGGTCTCAGTTATAGAGCTGTGAATGTGTTTGGTTGTCCCTGCGTCTCTGTGTAGGAGCCTAGAGTGTTAAAATTAGACTTTATCCCGGAATTAATTTCATTCTAGTTCCTTATGCCAAGTTGGCGAAACTAGGTTTTAGAGAGGATAAAAGACTTGTTGAAGGTCACCTTAGCTAAAAGTTAGTGGTCAGAACTGAAAGATACTTTATGTGGCTCTTAATTTGGGAGTTTTCTCTCTGTATTATGTTAAGAAACTCAGAGGCCCTTTCAGACGTATTTTGTATAGAGCTTTGATGAGAAAATAAACATTTGTTCAGGCTATAAGGACACAGTCAAATTCAGTAGTCAAGTTTAATTCCTTTAGAAATTTATTTTGAACTGTGCTCTCCAGTATACCTGGATCAACTTTCATTTATGTTTTTTCACCTCTGAAAAAGATCCCATATTGATATAAAGATCCACTTTGATTAGGTGGAAGTTTAAGTGAGAAATTGAGATAATTCAGCATTTACTGTAATCATTGCTGAGAAAACCCTCAAAGTATACCTGAGTAAAATCAATATAACTATTTTTTGGTTTCCCAGAAAAGCAGGCATAAGATTATAGATAAAAGTGAAAATGATCACCTTTTTAGAGAGCATTTTTTTGGGGGCTCACACCCCTGCAATACTCGGCTACTCCTGTCTCTGCACTCAGGGAATAGTCTTGGTGGTGCTTGGGACCAATTTGGGATTATGGGGGATCAAACCTGGATCAGCTGCATGCAAGGTAAACGCCCTACCTGCTGGGACTAGCGCCCAGCCCTGAGAGAAACTTTTTCTTACAAAACAATTTTATTTGGGAAGCATTTTCCTCGAAAAGACTAGCGTGAGCTATTAGGGTTCCCGTTACCCAGATTCAGGAAGTTAACAACTCATGGCTAATCTTACTTTTGCCTTTTTTCTACAGTCCTCCCCCCCTCCTTGTATTTTTTAAGCTTTAATTGACATACTAGATTCAGGTGTACAACTTAAATTATACAAAACACGTAAGACTAGTTCATATCCTTCCTGTTTTAATAGTTGCATATTTTTTTCTTGTGAGAAGGATGCCATTAGAGTTTTTTTTTTTGTGTTTTTGGGCCACACCAGCAGGCACAGGGACCATATGGGATGCTGAGGATCAAGCCTGGGTTGGCCACATACAAGGCAAATGCCCTGCCCACTGTACTGTCCACCATTAGGTTATTTTGAATCATAATCTTAATCTAATTTCAGGGAGCACATGATTTCACCATCTAAAGATATTCAGATTTCGATAGAGCATTTCTCAAAACTTGTAATTAGACATTTATAATGTAGTGTCTTGACTTGGTAGCTAGAATAAATGGAATAAATCTCTCAGAAGTAATTTCCTAACCTGACTTCTGACCATTCTTTTGTTCCCATGATCCTTCCTGTTGGTCTTATTTCACTTTTCTTTAAACTTCTTTCATGATTTTGTATTTCAGTTTGTCCTGAAATACAAAAATTTCACCTAGATTGTCCTCAGCGGTTGCTTTTGGCAGTGCTTGTAAATTATATGCAGTTCTGGGGGATCAAACCTAAGCCTCTTGCATGCAAAGCCTGTGTTTGAGCCCATTGAGAGTGCTCTCTCTAGCCTCTCTAAACTAAGAGGAGAATAACTCATTGTGTTATTATTTCTACCTCCCTTACTATATTGAAACTGTTGAAAGACTACCATTCCCTTTTCAAATGCATTGGCTTAATTTGTTATGTGTTTCTTCTGAGCCTCTTTAAGCTGTTGACAACACATTCTTTTAAACTTCTCTCTTTTGTTAGTCCAGTACTCTCTAGACTTCTTTCTACCTTTCTTTGTAATTCCACTCATTTATATTTTTTCTGGGGAGCAGGCATGGAGTCCTGGGCCATGTCTAGTGCTCCCTGGTTATTCCTGTTTTGTGCTCAGGAGTGAATCCTGTTAGTGCTGCAGGGAATCATAAACTTTTACATTATGAAAGTAATATTGGGTACTTCGGTGAATGCTAAAGCAGTAGACAGTTACATGGACTGTATTCATGACCTCACCAATTTTAGTAAATACATTATTTACTGAAGCACTTTTTTTAATTACAGTGTTCAAAGATTTTTATTTAACTCACACTTTTAGAAAGATGTTTAAGTTGATTCTGTGAATAGACAAAGTCGTTTTGTTTATATGTGCTTTTATTGCTGATTTTTTGTCTGGTTTGATAAATGTGTTTAAAATGTGCTTTGTCAGTGTCTTGACTGATAATCTGTCACAAGTAAAACAGAGTTTGTATTACAGAGTTTGGAAATATTCGAGTAGAGAATGTTGGAAAATAAAATATTATTAAATTTGAGATCTCATATTCTGGAAAAGCAGACTTTTTATGAAAGGTATTGAGAACAATGGATGAAAATTCCCCCAGTATTATACAGATGAACATGAATCATAAAAATGAATTGGAATGTATTGTTTAATACTAAATTTTTATAATAAGTCATTGTGGAACAAACAGGGTTCAGAATGAGAGCCTCATAAAGAAGTGTTTAGGGAATTAAAATTTGTTTACTTAAAATCATTTGCCTGCCTATTGCCTGCCTGCTAATTAGAGGCACTATGCCAGGTTCTGCAGGTGGAATGATGATCAGTTCCATTCCGTACAGTTCCATCATTCAGCTTTCATTCTAGTAGAGACAAAGCATTAAAACCTGTTTGTCTTATGGCTCTGCTTCACAGAAGTTCTGTGTGTGCTATGAGAGCACATGACAGGAAGTAAGAAAGTAGACAAGAAGAGTGTGGGGTGGAGGTAAGACATGAGGCTGGTTATAGGATACCAACAGACTTCTTTCAAGCACCCCCTACATACAGAAAATTCACTTATTTGTTCATTGTGGGGGAATACTTAGATGACCTCGTTAATAATCTTTGAGGAGCCAGGAAGAGAGTTGAAAGGTTTTGAGTGTGTGCTTTGCCGGCGGAGCCTGGGGTTGATCCCAGCACTCCTCCCACATCCCCCGCCCCGCCCCTCAAACAAGATAACTCCCAAACAGGCATGGGAGTAGTCATCGCTGAGCACCGATGGGTGTGACCCAGGCCCCTGCTGCCCAAAGGTCTTGGATATTTCCTCCATGTTGAGATAATCACATTGTTGGCATTTGGCTCTATATTTTATTACTTTTGAGTGTCTGTACCTCTGTATTTAGAAGGAATGAAAATGGAAGTAAAATAACTCTCCTTCCCTTATAGGAAGGTCCTACAAAATGAAATGCATTGGGTTTCTCTTTAAGATGATTCAGGAAATTTTATTTCTTCTACCTAGGATTTTATGGTTCTTAGATTCCTGTGTGATATAACATGATTACTGATTTTCTTTTTAGATAATCAACACTTTCCCATAGCCCCACTTAGTAACTGCTGATGATTATGTAGGCAAACGCCCATTTGTAGTCAAGTTTGTTTTCTTGTGCCACACCTGGTTTTGCTCAGAGGTTGCTCCTGGCTCTACACTCAGGAATCACTCCTGGTGATGCTTCGGGAACTATATGAGATGCCGGAAATGAATCTAGGTTGGCTGAGTTCAAGGCAAGTGTCTTACTCACTGAACTATGGCTCCGGCCTTAAGGTGATATAAATATTTTTAATGTTTCATAGATAAATGTCCATGAATTATCTATTTGTGTTAAATAATATATGAAAGCATAATAGTATTTTAAAATCAGATGAGGTAATTTATATTATAGACCTTTTATTAAATACTTAAAATTATTAGAGTTCTCTCCTATAATCCAATATTTTTAATAGATTTTTTTTGTATTCTTTTTGTATATCCCTTTATCTTTCTACCACATAATCAATAATTAAGAGTTTGTGATAAGGGAGATTCAAGGAAACTAAGCTTTCTTCTTAGTTTTTATTCCCTTCCTCCATCCTTTATTATTATGATATGCTGCTTAAAAACTAGTGTGGTTTAGGGGATGATTATTTTTTTGTAATGTATTCAGAATTTTCCGCTGATCATATATTTTTGAAAAGATGATGTTTTTCAGTTTATAGCTATGTCCCAGTAGACTACTGTGCACTCCCAGTAAATATAATCCCTTTAGGACTTGAATTTACTGTTGCTGGGTTGCCGATGGTAGGTAAGGGTAGAGTCTGCCAGTAACTGGGCTGAGCAAATTCTTGCATGGTGTTTAGAAAGCATGAAAGATTGTGTGCACCTCTGAATTGAGAATATGTGCAGGAGATACTATTGCTTTCACTGCTGGCTTTGGGGGCTGGACTGGCCCTTGTCCCTGGATACTTCAAATGAGACATTTTGGCAACCCTCCAGATTGGAAATATATCCTCTCAGATTCCAGGCTTCCCTTGGCTGGTCTGAGGGTAGAGGTGGGGAGAGCAGCACCTTCAGGTGGACTCTAGCTTTGCCAAAGTTTGTCTCCTGCCTGGAGAGCTGTGCTGTGTATCTGTGGACTCTGGAAGCTGGTTGGCAAATACAGGTCAGAGAGTAATCTTTCTGGAGCCATAAAACAATCTAACCTTTTCCATTTAGAAAATTTTAGATAATACTGTATTCAGTTATTTGTCTACTGTTTTTTCCTTGAACATTTTCGATATCTAGTCAATGGAACAATAGGAAAAAATTCAGTTGAGGAAATATGGTTTGTATCAACTTTATAGTGACTCATAAAGGAAGGGAAAGTGAATTTCTAATGATGTTGATCAATGCTTTTCCCAGGAATGTAATAAGTAAAGTTTAGAAGACAGTTGTTGATATGTAGAGTGCATGGCTGGTCCTTTTTTCCCCTGGGATATATAACCCAATATTATTTTAAATTTCATTCTACTCCTTTTTTTAAATATATTCTATTCAAAATGAGCCTCCTTTGTTGCAGCCCTGGCCCGTGGCTGCTCCTCCAGTTCTCCATGCCTGATCCTTGGGTTGGCCCCTAAGTGTTGTTCTACAATGAAGTTGACTTGGGTTTCTCCTTCAGTAGCTTGTAACCACTTGGTTTTATTTTCGAACTTCAGGGCCTGGTATTTTATTTGTTATATCAGATGATCACTACATATCTATTTTGTTTATATTTTCATTATAAATTTAAACTGTGTGTGTTGGTTATATTTAGTTCTTTTTAAAATTTATTTTCTTCAAGTATAAATTTTGTTATCTTATTGACATTAAATCTCTTAGAGACGCGGTGAGATTAGATAGTTAAAGACTAAGTGAACCTAGGACCTAGGGGCTATTTCTTTAGAAAAAAAAAAACTAGTAAACAATGGCATGGAAGGATTTTTTTAGGGGCAATGAAACTATAACTTACAATACCTTTCTTAAGAGGATAGAGGAATGTGATACAATAGGTAAGTAGATGAGATAGTTTCCTACCTAGGAAGAGAAAATGCTGCTCCTTCTCATGATTTATCGGGGCCCTGGACATTTAGAAAATTTTCAAAGTTGATTTTAATAATTTGTGCACATCTTCACTTTCTCTGAAACTCCCACTTTGTATTTTGTACACTATATATGTATTTTTTACCTCAAGGTTGAATAAGTATTTTAGAAGATTGTTAACAGTTGCGAACATATGCCCTTTGCATTCCTTGTAGTTTGAGTTTTTATGGAATTTATGTTTTTTGGACAGAAGTTACTTTTGAAGTATTATATATTTTTCTGATTGATTGTAAAAAAAGCAATAGCTATCCTTGGAGTTTTACCCTTTGTAAAACTTCGGTTTATTAATTTTAGTGCCAGGTCAGATATACTTTATTTTACTGTTGGTGGTTGCTTGTGGACTGCTGCTTGCTGTGCTCAGGGATTGTCCTGGTGGTGCCTGGGGATCATGTGGTGCTAGGAATTGAATCCAGGGTCTTCCTCATTCAGAACACACACTGAAATCTTTCTGAGCCAGCTTCCAGGTTTCTGGAGCATTTTGAAACTCATTTTAAATTGTAATAGTTAATCAATTTCATTATGCACAAGAGTTATCCTTTGGACTATTTCTAAGAGAGGTTTTTTGACATCATTTATTATAGCCCCATAACTTTTTTTTTTCTTTTCTCCATTAGATTTATTTTCATCATGTGACCATGTATCGCTTCTCAGCTATAAATTATTGTGGCCCCATAACTTTTTGAATAAAATTTTTATATTGTGCTCATTTAAAATGAAAGCAATTAATAAATGCATTCTTAGGCAGTATAGGGTAGAGTTAACATCTTGCTCTTCTTTGTCTAGGGAGTTTTATTTTGGTTTGCATTCTGTGTCTTTTTACAATTTAGGGTTATAACGGGGCCAGAGCGATAGTCCAGCGGGTAGGGCGTTTGCCTTGCACGCGGCTGGCCTGTGCCAGCCCTGGTTCGATCCCGCATCCCATATGGTCCCCCGAGCACCCGTGCAGAGCCAGGAGTAACCCCTGAGCATCGCTGGGTATGACCCGAAAAGCAAAAAAAAAAAAAAAAAAAAAATTTAGGGTTATGGACTTCAAGAAGTACTTCAGTTTTGCATTTTTGACAAAAGATCTGTGCTCTATAAAATGTCTGCACTTTTAATTTTTCATTTAACAGCAGCACTAGATGTTTAGGTTGAAAGGTCGAGTCATCTTACTATCTTAAATGGCTGCATGGCTAAGGATGGATGGAGAGGTAATACAGAGGGTAATGTGATTGTTCCTGTCTTGCATGCGGCTGAACCAGGTTCAGTCTCCAACTCCCCAGCTAGTTGCCCAAACCTGCCATCAGTGATCCCTGAGTACAGAGCCAGGAGTAAACCTGAGCACTGCTGGTGTGGCCCCAAACCAAAACAATAAATAAGTAAAATAAATGGCTGTATGGTTTTCTGATGTTCAGATCCAGCATAGTTTATTAAAAGGTTAAAAAATGAATTTGTTATTTTTATATAAACATAAACATTTATTTTATATAAACATATTAACTCCCTCTCCCTGGGTTCATTTTCGTTTTTATTTGGTTACAGCTTTAACATTGGTGAAAAGTACTTATTTATTCATTTATTTATTTACTCATCTATCTGTCTGTCTGTCTGTCTCTATCTGTCTGTCTATCTATCTCTATCTACCTATCTACTTACCTACCTATCTGTCTGTCTGTCTATCTCTATCTACCTATCTACCTATCTGTCTGTCTGTCTGTCTGTCTATCTATTTATTTATTTATTTGCTTTTTTGGGCCACACCTGGTGATGCTCAGGTTTATTCCTGGATCAGCACTCAGGAATTACTCCTGTCAGTGCTTGGGCGACCTATATGGGATGCTAGGGATCGAACCCTAGCAAGGTGTGCAAGGAAATGCCCTTCCTACTGTGCTATTATCACTCTAGCCCCAGTAGTTATTTTAAGATTCTAGAATCAGGGATTTAAAAAAATCTTTTTAAAAAGATCTTAGGAAACACCCCCAAATGTGGAAAAATAGTTTAATAAGTAGCTTAGTAAAATATGGTTTCAAGGGCTGGAGCGATAGCCCAGCGGGTAGGGTGTTTGCCTTGCATGCGGCCGGCCTGTGCCGGACTGGGTTGATCCCTGGCATCCCATATGGTTCTGCGAGCACCACCAGGAGTGATTCCTGAGTGCAGAGTCAGGAGTAGCCCCTGAGCATTGCCAGGTGTGACCCAAAAAGAAAAAAAAAATAAAAATAAAGTTTCAAGTAGGAATTTTAAAAAAAAAAACCCAAAAATATGGTTTCAAGTCACTGTATTCTATTCTGACTTAGAGGACTGGAGAAATGGTAAACCAAATGTAATCTAGAAGGTCCAGAGTGACTGTTCAACAGGTAGGGCGCTTTCCTTGCTTGAGCTAACCTGGGTTCTACGTCTGGTACCACATATGATTCCCCAAGCCCCTCCAGGAGTAAGCCCTGAGCACTGCAGGGTATGGCCCCCATTCTAGTACCCTGGAAATAGCCAAATAATGGGTTAATTAGAGCTCAGGTAATATCTTTGAGTGTAAGTTTGTCATTTCTCTCAGACATTTTCACTATTGTTCTTTCCCTATTTTTCCTTTTTCAGAAAAAAGATTTAAGGGGCCAGGTTGTCAATAATTGTTGAAAGTGATAATACCAACCTACAATTGTGCATTAAATACAGGCAAAAGATACACATGATATCATTTTAATGTATGTATTGTAATTCACAATGTGGAAGGGAAGGAAAAGAGAAAGTGATAGAAAGAAAGAGAAAGAAGTAAAAAGAACTTGCCATGAGGCAGGCTAGGGAGGGGGAGGGAATCGGGGACATTGGTGGTGGGAAATGGGCACTAGTGGAGGGATGGGTGCTGGAACACTGTAGAACCGAAACCCAAATATGAACATCTATGAACATCTTTGTAATTGTATATCTCACGGTATAATAAAATCTTTAAAAAAAACTGCAAGAAAAAAAGAGAGACCAGGTTGTAATGGGGAGAAGGCAGAAAGCCTCCTAAGCAGGATTCCTGTCTTTGCTTTTGATTATTCTTTTAATGACCAGAGTCTAAACCACCATGCAATACTGTTGATATAGTACATTATGTATTTTATGATTTTTTGTGATTGTGCAATAAATGAACAGTTCCATTTAGTTTATCATAATTTGATGTCTTACAGTGGTTTCAGTAAATAAAAGTAATAGAAATAGTTCTGCCTTCACCTATTTCCCTTTGAGGAAAACATGCCTTAAAAATTGAACCAAAGGCTGGGGCCAGAGCGGTCAGCCCAGCGGTAGGGCGTTTTTGCCTTGCATGCGGCCGGCCTTGCCGGCCCCGGTTCGATCCTCGGCATCCCATATGGTCCCCCGAGCACTGCCAGGAGTAATTCCTGAGTGCAGAGCCAGGAGAAACCCCTGAGCATTGCCGGATGTGACCCAAAAAGCAAAAAAAAAAAAAAAATTGAACCAAAGGATGCTTGTGCTTAGTGGCCATGGATGATAAGTAACCAGCAGCAGCCAGCTGCTCTCTGAGCCTTCCTAGGGACCTTGGCCTCCCCTGGGGTCATAGCAGGGACTCTTGGACTAGGAATGGTGGCCCTGTCATCCCTCTCCCTGGTTGGAAGGCGTGTGCAGGCAGCCAGTCCCAGAGCTGGCTTAGCCATGTCCCAAGGAGTAGCTGTGACTTGTGCTTTCACTCTGACAGATGACAGAGGGACAGATGACAGGGTCCCTGTGGAACAGAACAACATATACTTTTTTTTTTGCATTTTGATAAGCACTAAAGAAACTGGGACTGTTAGACTTGATTTGGGAAAAATATCAGAATTGATTCTTTCAGTGTCATGGAATCTCTTACTGCTTCTAGTGTATGATAAGTAATTAGAACTTTTTAAAAAGTTGCTAAGTTTATATTGCATTATATCCTCTCTACTTTATTTTGTACTCTATTGTTAAACTTGAATCACTCAGAGATTGAGAATGAGAATCAAGTCTTTCTTATACCGTACTTAAGCATCCCTCATATAAAAACATCATCACAGGGAATTAGTGAAGCTGTGGGACAGTGAATGTAACTGAATGGTTGAAGGTAGGTTGCTTTGTCTCTAGATGGCGCTAGATTAGGAAACCCCCCTCCTACCCCTATGAAAAGGGGGAAAACAGTGAACCAGTATATAAGATAGTTTTCCATAATTTCTTGAAATACTTTTTTTGATGCTTTTTGGGTCATACCTGGTGATGCTCAGGGGCTACTCTGGCTCTGCCCTCAGGAATTACAGCTGGCGGTGTCCAGGGGACCAGGTGTGATGCTAGGATCAGACCTGGGTCTGCAGCGCAAGGCAAACACCCTCCCTTCTGTATATCACTCGGTCTCTTGAAATATGTTTTGCTTTTGCTAATTAAACCTCTTAATTAAAATGCTTTTTTGTGAAGACTATATATAAATGTCTTAGTCCGGCAAAGTTACTTTAATTTGTGATACTTTATTATCATGTATCAGTTTTACTTTATGGTAAAACTCTGCTGTGCTTCATCAGCATTCTGGACAATGGCAAAAAAATCATTGTTCAAATGGGTAATTTTATTTTATTTTATTTTATTTTTGCTCTTTTGGGTCACACCTGGCCATGCTCAGGGGTTTCTCCTGTCTCTGCACTCAGGAATTACTCCTGGTGGTGCTCAGGGGACCATATAGGATGCCGGAGATCAAACCCGGGCCGGGATGGGCCAGCAACGTGCAAGGCAAACGCCCTACCCTGCTGGGCTATCGCTCCGGCCCCTCAAATGGGTCATTTTAAATAGGTGCTGTCAAAATTCAATGGGAACATAATATTTTTACAGAAATAAAAGTATATGCTAGGGGGCCGGAGCGATAGCCCAGCGGGTAGGAGTGTTTGCCTTTGCAGCGGCCGGCCTGTGCTGGCCAGGTTCGATCCCCTGCATCCCATGTGGTCCCCTGAGCACCACCAGGAGTGATTCCTGAGTGCAGAGCCAGGGTAACCCCTGGAGCATCGCCGGGGTGACCCAAAAAGCAAAAAAAAAAAGTATATGCTAGATATGAAATTCTATGGAAATGAATAGTAGTAGGTGTTCATTTTCTCAGAATCTTAAATCTTGCACTGTTTGTGCAGACTTTAGCAGAGTCCTGTTTAGCCATTTAGATTGAAGAGAGCACTCATGATGTATCCGTTCTGTTAACATGTATTTAGTGATTCCCTGTACTGATGTTTTGTATCAGGGATAGCAAGTACAGAGTAAGACTTGATTTTCTTCTCTTAATCTCTAAGGAGTGGTTCAAGTTTAACAACAGGGTACAAAACAAAGGAGAAAACATAATGCAATAGGAAAGTTAGTGACAGATATAGACAGGAGCATTTAGTTCCCAAGAAGAGTGAAATTCTTTTGGTGTAGGGAAGGTATTTGATTAATTCTTGAAATAGTAGACAGGCCATACATAAAAGTTGGGGAGGAAAAATACAAATATTCCCAAGGGAATGGTTAACTCCACTCTGTTTGTGGCACTAACGCCCCGCTAATAAGATTGCCTCGGGGAACATACCCATTCTGGGCAGTGAGGAGGATGCGGTCTGAGTGCCTTCATGTCCCGAGGGGGTCCGTGCTGGGAGATAGCCTAGTTTTCCAGGTTTTTAGCATTGCATGTGTTTGCACTAGTGTTGCTCCGGAGAAAAGTTTCAGTTCAAGATAAGACAAAGGAATGGGGCACCCCGGTGTCACCTAAACCTCACAAGGACAGAGGAGCTGTGCTGAAGTTCAGAGCGGAACTAATCATTCGGGAGTAAGTTACTCCAAATATGAAAGTCAGGCGAGGTGAGGTTTACAAAGTACGGTGGGAGAAGGGAAATGACTTTGGAATAGGTTTCATAGATCTTTGACTTAGCCAAATTCTCATAAACATGTTTTCTTTGCATTTCAATACCAGATTTGTGCCAGGTATTTTAATGACAGTTTTGATAGGTTTAAATGCAATTAATGTTAACTAATTACCTTGATTCATATCAGTTTAAAATAAAATTGTTGTTGTGGGTGAACTATCTGTTCTTAATAGCCAAATAGCATCTTATTGCCACTTCTGCACAGAATCTTGCTTTTATCTGTTCTCCATAGTTGATGAAGAAAACAAGCATAAAAGGGGGAAAAGGCTTTAGATTTAGTAATTTAATACGGCGATCATTGCTGTTTGCCTTAAGCCCTCTCTGCTGTTTGGGTTGCTGTGCCAAGTGAATTATTCTTTTCTTCTTTCCTTTTCTTCCCTTCCCTTTGTTGATGTTGCTGCAATGACTTGGGGCACACACTCAGCCATTGTGCTTATTAGGTGTCATACTTGCACAGGCGTTCACCAGGGGCTTCTAGTGTTGGTGCTGGAGCACATTCTGGTTGTTGTACTTGCTGGGGGCGGGGTCACTGTGGGTGCGACCCATGTGCTTGATGACAACACTCTGGGCTGCAGGACTCTTGTCTTCAGCGGTTGCTTGTCTTTTTAGTTTTAGTGTGCTCACGGGGCTCCCACTTCATTTGTGGTGCTTGCATGTCCCTGGGCTTGCATGTATCTTGTATGTGGTGCTGGGCCAGGGATTGCACGCTCTTACTATGATTGTGGCACTCTCAGACAGTACAGCCCCTGAAGACTGTGTTGGGTGCACTGGGCACTAACTCATGTCTTCACCTTTACAGGTCAGGGTCTTTTAATGCCGAGCTATTCTTGGGGCTCTAGATTACTCTTTTGTTTGTTTCTGGGACCCATACCCAGCAGTGCTCAGGGTTTAGTTCTGGCTCTGCACGCAGTGATCAGTTGTTGCTTTGCTTATGGGACCATTTGGGGTGCTGGGGATTGAATGTGGACCGGCTGCAGGCAGGCAGGCCACTCTACCCACTGTGCTATCCTTCCAGCACCCTGAATTCCGGATTTCTTATGCAGCTCATGAATCTGGTGGTTGCCCGTCTTGCTCTGATAACCCATCCTTGGATTCATGTTTCCTCTCTCCTTTCTCTGTTCCTTTTCAGCCTGTTTCCCATCTGTCCTTGTTTCCCTTGACCCATATCTATGCTGTGTGTGTGCTTACTATCTCTTAGTTGAAAACAGTTTCTTGCTTTGTCTCATCGAGGTTTTGGCCCATCTTCCTGAAAACTCTGAAATCGACTTGTTTCTAATTGAGCTTTTCACGAAAGAACAAGCAACAGTCTTTGATATCCCCAGATATCTTTTAGGCTGTCTTTCCTCAGAGAATGTCTGGTTTTCTCCCAATGTTTTAATTTTCCCCCTGTCCTTGGGGGAATTGTCCCACTGGCATAAGCTTTTCTTTTGATTTTGAATGACAAGAGATTCATGGATTCATAATTGGGTTCACTGTACTGGCAACCCCAGTTGTGAAATTATGACTTGGAAATAGTCTTGGTAAGTGGGACTTCGTTCTCTTACTGTGTTTTGGTCACAGCTTACAGGGTGGAGCTTGTTAGTTTAATGAAATATCGGACATAGAAGGACACAGGAGTTTATTTTCACCCCTAGAATAGCATTTGATTTCTCCTTTGTTTTAGCTATTTAAAAATTCTGGGGGCTGGGGCGATAGCCCAGCGGGTAGTGGTTGCCTTGCACGGCGCCCTTGCCAGCCCGGGTTCGATTCTCAGCATCCCTTGTGGTCCCCGAGCACCACCACAGGAGTAATTCCTGAGTGCAGAGTCAGGAGAAACCCCCTGAGCATTGCCAGGTGTGACCCCCAAAAAAAAAAAAAAAAAAAATTCTGCTTTACTCAATAATACAGATTCATCCCTTAATTTGGCAACAAGGCCTTGGGTGGTGTCAAGAGATGAAATGATTGATTATTCTGACAGTTGAAGCAAAGGTTCTCTCTACTAACATCTAGTGTCCACCCATCTCTGGTTATTTTTATAATTCTCACTTTGTGTTTGCATGCGGTCTTGAAAGACTTAGAGATGAACCATTTAGATCAAGCCCAATTATGTACATTTTACTTTATCTGTGAGTACTCTGTGGGCAAGAGAAAAAGTGAAGTCTGTGTTTTTAGAAGTAAGGTTTCTGTCATCAGGTAAAGGAACAGTAGGAGGGAAGTTTAGATGTAGTTCTTATTCATCAGAATTTGCCTTCAGTGGAACCAATGGGAAAACCTTCTATGTGAATGGACTATAAGTTCTAAATATGGTGATTTTATTTTTAAGAACTGGGGAGGTTGGAGGGAAGTTTGGAAATAGCTATAGTTAAGAGAATGGAGGTGTGAAGTGAAAACAAGAATTAGAAGTGAAGTAAATCAGGCTGGGGAAAATTCAACAGGTAATAAGACATGGCAGTAAGGAATGAAACAGTGAAAGGGAAGTTTGTTTAGTGCAATAAAAAAGGGGTAGAGCAGAGAAATTATTGGCTAGTTTGAGATGGAACAGTGTTGTGGAGTCACTGTAGACGAAACAGCCATTTGCCATTCAGCTCATTAATCCTTTGGAACTGTCAGAGGAGGAACATGTGTAATGAATCACTTTGTAATACATTATACATTAGTATTCACATGCTTCTGTTCTCTCTACAAAGATTTGTCATGTGGCAACATTGTTTTATTAACTCAGTTTTCATTTACTAATACAGTCATTTACTCAGTTTTTAAATCGAGTACCAAGTATATTCCAGTTCCTACGAAAGTGAGAGGTAAAGACAACATACTCATTGCTGAAATACAATTTTGTTCAGTATACTTTGAAAACTTCATTGGTTTGTAGTGACTTTTTTTTTATCCCAAGCTAATTGTTTGAAGTAAAGTATCCAGATATGCCATATAGAAGAAGACAGTCATAGCAACATTTAAAAAAAATCATTAGAGCTGAAAGTTTTTGTAAAGTGATTTTTTTGGAGGAATATTACAGTGAGGTGATAAAGAACACACATTCCTAATTGGTCAGATTTATGAATGTTTTTTCTTTGTGGATAATTTCCCCATGATGTCTTAAGTTCTATAATATGAACTTATAAAGATAATTTATATAAATTTGTTGAAGCTTTATTGGTTGCCTCTCATATATATTTATACTGTGTATAATTTTTGTGTATGGTGTGATATAGGGTCTCAGATTTTTTTTTTTTTTTTTTTTGCTTTTTGGGTCATACCCTGCAATGCTCAGGGGTTACTCCTGGCTCTGCACTCAGGAATTACTCCTGGCGGTGCTCGGGGACCATATGGGATGCCGGGATTGAACCCGGGCCGGAATGGGCCGACGCACGTGCAAGGCAAAAGCCCTACCGGCTGGGCTATCGCTTGCCCCAGGTCTCAGATTTTAAAATGAAAACTGGAAATATTTTATCTAGTTTTCTTATTAGCATTTATTGAAATTTAATTCTTTTCCCTGCATTGCTACTTCTGTTGTAAATCACATTTATGTATACATATATGTAAACAAATCTATATACAAAAACATATTGTGTATTTGTTTCATTCTTCCATTAGTCTATCCAGAACCATTCATTTTGATTGTAAATATAATCTTTCTCTCTGTGGTTCTTTCAGAATGTCTTTTGCTATTTAAGTCCTTATATTTTTTTTTCTTTTTGGGTCACACCCAGCAATGCTCAGGGTTACTCCTGGCTCTGCACTCAGGAATTACTCCTGGCGGTGCTCGGGGACTATATGGGATGCCAGAGATCGAACCTGGGTCAGTGGCGTGCAAGGCAAACACCCTACCCGCTGTGCTATCATTCTGGCCCCTATTTTTTTTTTTTTTTGGGTCACACCCGGCGATGATCAGGGGTTACTCCTGGTGGTGCACTCAGGAATTACTCCTGGCAGTGCTTGGGGGACCATATGGGATGCCGGGATCGAACCGGGCCGGCATGGCCGGCTGCATGCAAGGCAAACGCCCTACCCACTGGGCTATCACTCCGGCCCTGGCCCCTATTTTTATAGAAATTTTAAAATCAGTTTGTCAGTTCTAAGAAAACCCCCACTCTACATTATTGTGTCTTTTTATTTGTGACTATAGAGTAGTGCTGAAATATTAATGATCTTTGTTATTTTTCTTAATTCATTGTATAAGGTTCCTTGGGGCCGGAGCGATAGCCCAGCGGTAGGGCGCTTGCCTTGCACGTGGCCGGCTCTATGCCCGGCCTGGGTTCAATCCCGGCATCCCATATGGTCCCCCCGAGCACCGCCAGGAGTAATTCCTGAGCACAGAGCCAGAGAGTAACCCCTGAGCATCGCCGGTGTTACCCAAAAAAAGCAAAAAAAAAAAAAAAAAACAAATTTTATAAGGTTCCCTGGTAGGTTTATAGTTTTCAGTTAAAAAATTTTTTTTAGGGGCCAAAGCAGTAGTACAGCAGGTAGGGCATTTGCCTTGCACGCAGCTGACCCAGGTTCAATCCCCAGCATCCCATATGGTATTCCTAAGTGCAGAGCCAAGAGTAATCCCTGATCATCACTGGGTGTGACCCCCAAAAATAGAAAAAAATATTTTCTTCAGTCTAATGTCACACTTGGAGAAGAGCTACAGGTCCAGAACTCTACAGGATTTCTACACACCCTTCATCATCCCAGTTCCTTAAATGAAGATTCTGTTATTTTTGGCTCTTTTTATGAAGACTCTTTTATGTTCCCCTGCACTATCCCCTAATAGTGCAGGGCAATTCCACGGCAGAAATTAATTATTTTTGTTTGGGGGCTCTACCCGTAGTGCTCAGGGCTTATTACTCTTGGCTCTGAACTCAAGGATCACTTGGCGAGGCATGGGGGACCATATGGGATACTGGAGATCAAACCCATCTTGGTTGCATGCAAGACTAGTGCTCTCCCCACTGTACTATTGCTCTGGATCCTGCAGACATTTATTTTGTTTTGTTTCATAACAAAATGATATAAAATGATATAAAGTGATATAAGATATATTTATAGCGATACATATTGAAATTCACTGGATTAAGTGGTATTCCTGTGTGCAGGTTAGCCGAGGCTTTAGAAAGAAGGTGACTGAGCCATACCACTCCTGGGAATATACGCTGGGAAGCCAAAAACACACAGCGGAAACACCATCCCTACTTTTATGTTCATAGCAGCATTATTCACAATAGCCAGAATCTGGAAACAACCAGAGTGCCTGAGAATCGATGACTGGATAAAGAAACTTTGATACATCTACACAATGGAATACTATGCAGCTGTTAGGAAAAATGAAGTTATGAAATTTGCCTATAAATGGATGGACATGGAGAGGATCATGTTGAGTGAAATTAGCCAGAAGAAAGAAGACAGATATAGAATGACTGCATTTATTTGCATGACATATATATATGTCATGCAAATAAATTTGTGATATGTATGATATATATATGATATATATGATATATATATGATATATATCATATATATATATATGACACCAAAATCCAGTGTCAGGCGAAAGGTGAATCAGGAGGTCTTGTCAAAGGTGGAAATTACCACAAACGTGTGGGAGCAGAGGTTAGGTAAGACAGAGAAGGGAACAGTGTGCTAATAATTGTCCAAAGTGCTATTACCACATAGAACTAAGCATTAAATACAGGCAAAAAGATACACATGATAACCTCTAAGTATATATATTACAATCCACAATGTGTAGGAGGAAGAGGAAGAGAGAGAGAGAGAGAGAGAGAGAGAGAGAGAGAGAGAGAGAGAGAGAGAAGAGATAAAGAGCCTTCAAGGAGGCAGGCTAGAGTAGGGGGGAGGGAATCTGGGACATTGGTGGTGGGAAATGGACTGGTGGAGGGATGGGTGCTGGAACACTGTATGGTCGGAACCCAAACATGAACATTTTTGTAATTGTTTATCTCATGGTGGTATAATAAAATATATTTAAAAAGAAGAAAGAGGGTGACTGGAAGATTAGAATGGTGAGAAGGGAGCAGGGGAGACTGTATTGGTTCTTGGTAGCAGGAGGAACAGCAGGTGCGTTCAATGATGTGGCAAGTGTGTGTGAAGAGAGGTTTGGTAAAGCGAGGTTTTAATGTAGATGTTATATAAGTCACAGTTGTCATGATTTGTACTTTCCTCAAGAATTTGGTCTATAATCTTAGAGCTTTCTTGTTTTGCTCCTGGCCCTGCTGTTGAGGGCAGACCGTGGGAACCAGGACTCCGTGCAGGTTTCCTATGCTCTTGCATTGTATCGTTGCTGGAATGTCATTTTCATATATTTGGCAAAAAAATAATTTTTGGAGTCACTTTTGTAATTATAATACAGAACTGAAATAGGTGAAAGCTTTTTCTCCCACACTTTTTGATTATACAATTTTAAAGCGGTTAATTAAATTGTGTTTCACAAGCTGGAGAGTTCAACATTCACAATAAAGTACAACATAGAAACTACATTGAATCAGACAGTTTACAATGTAGTAACTGCAGGAAATGACTTGGACCCTGACCTTTGGTAAATACTTTATTCCTCATAGCTCTTCTTGGTAAAATGTTCTGAAAAGTCCGGAAGCTTCTATCACCCATGAAAGAGGTAATTTGTTTATGAAAAAATGAGTTCCAGTATTTGACTTGGATATTTCTAGGAAACCAATGATAAAATAGTATTTTGTTTAAATAAACTTAGTATTGTATCGTTCATGCATAGCCCGAGAAATCCTTTTAGTGTTATTTCATAATGATAGTTTTTATTTAGAAACAAAAAGATTTTTTATCAGATTTGAGAAAAATTTGTTTTTAGATTATATAAAATAAAATGGACACCAACAATAGTATTTTCACAAGTATTTTATTTTGAGGAGTGATTGGACAGAGCAAATATATAGTTAAACTATGTTCAAATTTTGTGACATAAGTATATATACTAAAATTTTGCTTCTGGTGTCTTTTGAATATTTCTGGCATGTATCATAAACACAGTTAGTTTTATTCTGGTTGTCTGTGTTTCATTACTATTTTGCAGGGGCAAAGGGGCTTTTTTAGGCTGCACTGGCGTGCTCAGGGATTATTAC
>JAJIBD010033746.1:0-33282 GCA_021461705.1 Cryptotis parvus | reverse complement strand
AAAACACAACCTACTTATTGGGAGAGTATATTTCCCATTGTATGTCTAAAAAGGCAGTAATATTAATCGTATGTCTGAGAAGGCAGTAATATTAATATCGAACATCTATTATGTACTTCTATTAATATCATACATCTGAAAAGGCAGATATATTAAAACACCCACAAAACTCAACAACAAAAACCAACAATCCCATCAAAAATGGGGAGGGTGATGTATAGACATTTCTACCATGAAGACACACAGATGGCTAATCAGCATATGGAAACATGTTCACAATCACTTAATATCAGGGAAACTCAAATAAAAATGACAATGAGGTGTCATCTGTTTTAGCCTCTATGGAAAATTGTATGGAGACCTCTGGAAAAAAATTAAAGGAACTCCTGTATGACTCAATGATTCCATTTCTTGGCATCTGTCCCAAGAACCCTGTCATTAATGTGGAAAGGTATATGCACACCTATGTTCACAGTAACTAGTTATAATACCCCAAATCTGGAAACAGCCCAAATGCCCAACTGCAGATGAGTGCATAAAGAACTGGTGGAATATAAATACACAAAGGGAGGCTACTCATCTATGAGGAAAGATAAAAATCTAGCATTTTGCTACAATACGTGGATAGAATTAGAGGTGATTGTGTTAAGTGATAAAAATTATTTTTTTCTTTTATTCCTGTTTTTTTATTTTTTTTTTCGGCAGGTTCTTCTATTCTTTTTCCCCCAACATCTTTTTAGTCTCGTTTATGGATTTTTTTTTTTTGTTTTATTTGTTCCGGAGATTCTCCCCCCTTTTTTCTTTGTTTTTTTTTTTATCGTTTTTTTTTGTGGTTGTTTTTTTTTTTTTTTTTTTTCTTTGTTTTTTTTTTGTTTCTTTTTTTTTTTTTTTTTTTCCCCACCCCCCCCACCCCCCCCTTTTTTTCGTTTCTATTTTACTAAGAACAAGTCAGAATGACAAAGGAAAATACCAGATGTTCTCTCAAGCCTGTGGTATATAAAAAGAAACAAAGCAGGACGACGGGCAATGTCTAATGAAAGCAAGTCCTTGGACTTTGACTTCAAAAAGGGCTAAGTGGTGCACGGAGGTTGGGATAGGTGGGGAAGAGCAGAATGAAATGGTAAGGATGGTGGTAGAGTCCACTGTTGCAGGTGGACCCCACGGGTGACATGTGAGGCAGGAAGGGGAGAGATGGTTGCTTTCTCCCCAGCCCCCTCTGCCACCCGGGATCCGCTGGGCAGGCTTAGGACTGATAAAGTCTGCGATGAGGCCCTGCATGGCGTGGGCCTGAGCCCCACCAGTCCCACGAGGTAGCCGTCAAGCCACGCCTGATGCCCGCTTGATCTCTAGGCACGGGAGTTGATCCCCACCACCTGAGGTTTCTCGGGGAGGCATAGACTCAGGCTGGAGTGAGGAATTGCTCTTTGCAGGGAAAGGAAAGTCAGTCCTAGGCCTTACCCAGGGTTGCCTTAGGGTTCTTGTCTTCCTTGCAGAAAAAGAATTTTCAGGAGTCGACGAGCAGTGAAGTAAAATAGATTTTATTTTATTTTTTTTTTTTTTTAATTTAATTTTATTATTTTCCCCCAAATATTATTACACCATTTTAGACATACAATTGAAAGATGCTCATGTAGAATTTTGGTTCTACAGTGTTCCAACACGCATCCCTCCACCCAAACCCATCTCCCATCACCAATGTCCCCACCTCCCTCCCCCCTCTCGCACCTCAACTACTTGGTAGATTCTGTATGTCATTTCTTTCCTCTTTATATCTCCTTCCCACCAAACTTTCCTGCTCTTCTTGGAATGCAGTGCATTAAAAGACATTACTGTTTCACTATTTTAGTGGACCACGCGCTTAGCGGCCCCGCGACCTGGGCTCAAACTGGTTTTGCTCTGTTGATCTGGTCGTGAGGCAGTTTCCCAGCGTCGGACAGCGAAAATGGTGGCTAGTGTGATGGGCGAGTTTCATCCGGCTGCTTCTGGGACCCCCAAAAGGCGATGGGCCAGCACCCAAAAACCCATCTGCCCTCCTCGGGATCCCATCATCAGCTGTGCTTGGCGAGCCGAGGTTCCAGCCTCCCCAGCCGCTTGTGAGGAGGTTTTAGGTGAGGGGGAGGGAGAGAAAGAAAGGAGAGAGTAACGCCGCTCAAGGGAGAACGTGGGCTGCTCCAAAGGCGGAGAGCACGAGTAAAAGAGAGAGTACACATCTCAAGAGGGGAGATGCGGGCAACACACATGTTCAGGCAGCATGCGGCGCGCAGGCAACACGTGTACCCAGGCAGCATGTGCGCCCTGTCCTTTGTTCAGGACAGCTTTTATAGATTTCTCCCCAAGTTACTCCCATCTGGGGCTTTAACCTTGGTTGCTAGGGCCCCGTTGCCAAGGGAGTAGACTTTGGGAGTGGTCTTCTGTGAGCTGGGTGCTGGGTGGGAAGGCTGATTTATCTTTCTTAGGAGGGTTAGTTATTTAAAGCCTTTAAAAGGGTCGGTAGCCTATGGGCATCACACATTCCCTTTTGGCCTTCCCTTCCCCAGGGTCTATTGTTGATAGTGGTCTTGTCAAGTTTGGTTTTGGGCTTTCAATCAGGTGTGGCTCTGGATCTCCTCTTCTTCGAGAATTTTTATTGCCATGTGGCGCCCCCTGTCTGCCTGCCTACAACAAAACGGTAAAATGGTAAAATGGTAAAGATGGTGGACTTTGGGAGGGGTGAAGGTGCAGTGAATTTGTATACCCCCCCAAACACGCATATCCACACTATTGTAAACAGTATCGTAATGCTACTATACAGTTCAAGTACAGTTAAAGATGAAAAAGAACAAAAATGTTTTCCAAGCTGGTTTTTTATATTTCTTTTTCCCATTGGCAATGTTTGATTTTCCCCATGGCTTCATGTCATTCATCAGCACTTGATGACAAGTTTGATTTATTTTAGTCATTCTGTGGGTACTAAGTGGCTTCTTTTTCTTTACTTTTTGTGGTAGTTCCTCCCATGCAGTGCTCAGGTGGTCAGGAACTTCTTTTTAGTGATTTTTGGCCAACTGACCCCGCAATTCAGTGTTTGGGCCTGAGGATGCAGTGCTGCCCGGCTCTAGGCTGCACCCTCAGTGATATCTAGGCCACCCCAGTGGTGCTCTAAAGAATCCAGGGTTGTACTCAGGAATGCTCTGGGACCACATGGTTCAGGGATAAAACTAAGTTTGGTCACATGCTGGGGGCGCCAGGAGTTCCCGACAGTAAGGAAGGGAATGAGTTCCCTTTTATTTCAAGGGCCAGCTATAGACGGACAAAATTCATGAGTTCAGCACAGTTCCAAAGACTTTTACTTATCACCAGTAATTTTAAAAAAAAAACTGCTAATACAATCCAAGGTCAGAGAATCCCCAAACTTCCAATTCTTGGGAGGACCCAGACCGTGTCCTCAGGTTGGGATCCAAAACCAAGATGGGTACTTCTTCTCCAAAAGGCAAGTTTTCTTACTCCCAAGGGGCCAAAAAACCCAAACCTGGCTCAAGAAGTAGAGGTTTTCAAAGATAAAATGCATCACTCATATGCAGATCTCCAGGTAAATGCACCTAGCCCAGGTCTAAACAAATGCTAATTGTAGGTGCCAAATCCCCACCTTTCAGGCCCCTGCAGGCACTTTTGGAGATGGGGAAAACATACCTCAGAATAAAAGTATCTCAGTACTTAATACTTGGGGAATAGCATATAATATTTTTGACCATGAACAGTTAACTGCTTGAAGTTTTTCTCCAAACACTCACAAGGTGCATAATCTATTCCAGAGTAATTCTGCGTGCTCTGCCTTTAGTATTACTGAGAGACATGATCACTTGACCTGGGGCAGACTAGCATGGCTCCTTGATCTAGCAGCGCTATTTACTTAATGGTGGACCCAAAGGCAGCCAGGCTCTCTCCCAGAAATCACTAAATGTGATAAAATTGTCCTGCGTGGGGACCGTGGGAGTTCTGAGAGAAATGCTAGCATAGATTCATGATAAAAACATAATGCTATAAAATCAAACTGCCTTTTGCACCCTGCTCCCAATCTCCTATTGTGATTTGCACAAGAGGGATCTGATTACCATGAGTGCCTGGCCTCAGGGCAATGCAAAATGGCTTTGAGCTGCAAAGACCCAGAGCACCAGGGCTGGCCATTATGGTGAAAGAATGGCCCCTCACCCACAGAACACAAAGACAGGAACCAGAGGTAACTGATAAAATGGAGGTAACTGATAAAATGATGGCTCGACAAGAGCACAGCAGGAAGGGCCTTAAGCAAATAATTCCAGGGAGGGCTATAAGGCAAACATTCCCGAGAGGTTGCGTCTGATGTCCCCCTCCATATTTGGTATGATACGTGACTGAGCCCATGCCGTGCCAAATATGGAAAGAAATATTAGGCACGCTCAGATTGGTGGGTGATGATTACCTGGTGCAGAGTGATTGGCTGCCTGCGTGCAGACCTTGATGTAATATTTTAAACCTATTGGATAGTTATGCGTGGGCTTTTCTGTAGCGTGGGAATTATTCCTTAAAAGATCCTCTCTGGAAGGGTTTGGGGCTTCAGCCACTGACCGTTTGGGGTCACGCTATGAGCCCGAGTATACTCGCTTATTAATAAAACCCTTGCTTTTGCATAGGACTTGGTCTCTCAGAGTTTTCCTTGGTAGGTGCGGCACTCCGAGGCTCCCAGTCAGTCACCCCATTGGGTGGCCAACCCTTACAGTGGAGTCCACCAACAGTCACATGCCGGATAGGTACTTAACACCTGCACCATCTCCCCACTTTATTTGTCTTTGAATTTGTCTTTCCTCATGAATGATGATTTTGGGGCTTGATGATTCCTGATCATTTATATAGACATTTCTCTGTCCATTAAAAGAGCATTGTTTGTCTTTATTCTTGAGTTGTAAAAGTCCATGATGTAAGGTTTTATTCAATATATGTATGGCAAATGTGTTCTCCCAGGTGGTGGCTGCCATATTTTCTTCATCAAATATCCCTGACATGCCCCAACGTTTAAAGACATTTCCCACCACCCACTTGCATTATCACCCACTTTCTCAAAATTGGTTTCCTGGGCGGGGGTCTCATAACCTCTAACAGGAATTTGTTCTGGGCCTTTTGTAGATAACAAAAAGGTTACTTCAAGATGAAAAGGACACTCAGGCCCTAAATTGGTAACTTTCCATGAGTAGGCCTTCCCTGTTTGCTGCCTTCTTTCACGTCGTCCTGCTTTGTTTCTTTATATATACCACAGGCTTGAGAGAACATCTAGTATTTTCCTTTGTCATTCTGACTTATTTCACTTAACACAATCACCTCTAATTCTATCCACGTATTGTTTCCTCCTCTGCTTCCCAGAGTGCCTTGCTTATTCTTGAGTCCGTGCCTTCACCTCCACTCTGTCCTTGCTTGGATATCTGCTCCTCACCTCACCCTCCAGGGCCAGAGTCTCACCCTGTCCAAAGTGGATGCTGCCAGTCCTGTTTGCTTACTCCCCTTTACGTGCCATCAGGGTTCTCGTTTATACTAGGGCTCTATATCCGTTTGCTTTGTTTCCCAAGCTGTATTGTCAGCAGCTTGAGAGAAAACATGCTTCTTATGTTTTTCTTACGGCATCTCATGGCCTTGCTGTGCAAACAGATATGGAATCTTACATGCACAAATAGCTCAGATTAGAAATCTAACTGGGAAGCTTTGGAGATTGGCCTTGGTGGAGCTAGGGTTTATATCCTGGGTGTAATGTACTGGGATACTCCATAATATTTAAACTGCATGATCTGGATCAGCAGGTATCAACATGTGCTGAGATCAAAGTATAATACTCACATATTAAGTTAAATAAAGCATACTCAAAAGGAATATTACATAAACCACCTAGAGCTGGTACATTTAGAGAGTAGAATGGTAGTTACTGGAAACTAGGGAGTTTTTATGGAATTATTGTTTAACTGGTATCAAGTTTCTCCTTGAAATTATAAACAAGTTCTAGAAATAGTTATTAGTGATACACCATTGTGAATGTAATTAATGCTACTGAGATGTGCAATTAGAGTTTTTTAAAGTGATTAACTGCATAAATATTTAGCAATAAAAATGTATAGTAGTGGATGGGAAAAAAGCCCTGAATGTAGAAGGATATTATGAATGTGGATTCAAAGCATAGAAGACAAAAGGGCAGAATGAACATCTGTTGTCAAGATCACAGTTTCTCCTGCAAATAGGAGGAGCAAAACAGGGGTCTGAGTGGCATTTGTGATATGTCTTTTAAGATCCCTGAAACTTTGGAGGGAAACATACAAACTTTGGAGGGAAACATGTTGATCCTTAATTATTGTCACTTGTCTTCCCTTTGTTCATCGAATTGCTTGAGCAGGCATCTGTAACGTCTCCATTCGATGGGAATGGGGTCCATTATTGTTACTGTTTTTAGCATATCGAATACACCACGGGCAGCTTGCCAGGCTCTGCCGTGGCTTTGGGTTCATCCCAAGGGACTCATTCTTTTTCTATGTCAGACCATCAACCATCTAGGGCCCATGGGGCAGAGCCCTGGGTGTAGACAAGCCTGTCTCCTGTCTGCCACCTGCTGATGCAGCCAGGCACCACAGCCACACCTGCAACCATGAGGGACAGATGAGCATTGAATTATTATTCAATTATTCACCCTTAATTATTATTAGTCATTATATATGTACTTTTGAAATACTTTTCTACAATGCCCAGATGCACAGTCTGGGAACTTTCTCTGATCAATTCCAAACTAGATAGGCAAGAATGTTAATAGGGCTTGCATGGGAGGACATAAGTCAGGCCCTAGCCTATCCTCCAGTGTCTGCTTACATTTTTCTTATTTCAAAGCATTTAATTCCTAGACATTTCCATGCATGATGGCAGTCAGGTGCAACAAGAGAGCTCCTGTGTTTCAGGAAATGGAGGTGAGCCAGTCTTTTGTGGAAGACCTTCCACACAAAGTCGTGGAGAGACGGGAGGCATCTGGTGCCTTCTGGTTGGCTGCTTTGCACATGGAAGCTAGCTAGCTGTAAATAACCATGAACAAAGAATATCTCAGTAGCCAATATTTTTCTCTGCTGGTATCAAATGAAATTCATTTGGTATCAGCTGGAGTTTTTATAGTGCTAATGGAAGTTATTTTCAGTTATCACGTCAGTCCATAAGTATACAAAGGCAGCAATTTCACTGGTAATCTGGAGATCAGCTTGTATGTAGGGGGTAGACTTTCGACTGTTTCTGCAGTGTAAGCTTTTATCTTAAGAAATATGGGGGAATCATAAATGAAAAGGGATTGATGAAACAGAACGTCCAACAAGGGCTAAGGATGGGGTTGGCAACATTTTTAGCGCGTGGAACATCTGAACCCCACAATGTGGTGTCCTGGAGGCCCTGGGCACGATGGGGAGTGGGTGTATCTGAGAGCTCATTGCACCAAATGTTGGTTAGCTCCACTCCTGAGTCCAATGATGGCTTTTTAAATATTGTCAATTCTTGCTTCTGAGCAGCTGTTATTTGATCTCATTTCATGGGGTAGAGGAACAGAGCTGAAACTATCAATTTTTGTTTTTTTTTAATAAACTCATGTAATTTTGCCATACTCCCACCAGGTACAAGAATGCCAATGGAGCCTGTAGATAAAAATCTCTGTGCAGGATTTTAATTATTTATATTTTTCAGCCAACAGCAGTCCTCATTTGTTATGTTGAGCACATGTGTGTGGGGTTACTGGAGAAGCAAAATGCAATGCTGAGGTTTTGAGCTCAGAGGATGGCAATTTAATATTTTCCCCTTTGAACACAATACCTGTGACATTTGTGCCAAATGTCATAACTAGTAGCATTTCAGAAATCTCTTTTGTAAGTTTGAAATCCAGAGTCTAGTGGATTCGCTGCTCTTCCCAAACCCCAAGTATCAAATGCAGAGTCACTTGATCCCTACTGCCTTGTTATGCGTTCAGCTCTTGAGAGAAGGGAGCACGTATACTTTTGGAGGGGAGTAAGCAAAAATTGTGTACCGAACTATGTCTAAAATGGTTAACTTAGCAATAAAATTTAAAAAAAAAGCAAGTCATCAAGGGCTAGCATGTCATTCAGATAAGAGCACTGTGGCAGTATTGTCGATGGATGGTCAGAGTTCTTTGGGATAAGGATGTGCTCTCTTCTCAAAAAAGCTCTGTTCTAAACAGATCTGAGAGGAATTATTTATCTCTCCTTTGTGTGAGTGTTGTGTGAGCTGTGGACTTGATGGCCCTTTCTCTCCTCAGTTTTGAGAGCACTATGTGTGTGTGGGCAGCCAGCACAGCTGGGTCTTCGCCTGGACCCTTTTTCTTTTTTTTTTTCTTTTTTGGCTTTTTGGGTCACACCCAGCAGTGCTCAGGGGTTACTCCTGGCTCTACACTCAGGATTTACTCCTGGCGGCACTCAGGGGACCATATGGGATGCCAGGGAATTGAACCCAGGTGGCTGCGTGTAAGGCAAACGCCCTACCCACTGTGCTATCGTTCCAGCCCCCCTTATACAGCTCCAGGAAGTTTTGGTCCTCAAAGTCTTCACTGTCCTAGCAATAAAGAGGCGCCTGCTGTCCCTTCCGATGACTGACTTCTGGTCAACCCAATTCTCTCCCACTGAATATCACACTAGAATGAGATGCTTGAGTTAGAGTCCTAGTCTCAGACTTTGCTTCCTGATCAGACCCTGGGCATGAGTGACAGTCTTCCTTACATGGTGAACAAATGAATGAGCATTCTTTTTGTAAAATGGTATGTCAAGGGCAGGAGTGATAGTATAGAGAGTAGGGTGTTTGCATGCCCCCGGCATCCCTGAGCACTGCTAGGAGTAATTCCTTATCACAGAGTCAGAAGTAAGCCCTGAAGATCGCTGGGTGTGATCCAAAAAGCAGAAAAAAACACCCAAAACAATATATCAAGGAGCCCCCAAATCTAGATGTTATAAGAGTGGTAGTAATGAGAATAGAATATGAAGGGTCACTGGGGCGTAGGGCATGGGGATAGAGAGGCCAAAACTATCTCAGTGGGCCACTGAGAATTAAACTGAGTTTATTGAATGGTATCACTGTATCACTGTCTTCCCGTTCATCATCGATTTGCTCGAGCGGGCACCAGTAACATCTCTATATGTCCTGTCTCATGCAAGTAGAGCCCAAGGGCACCTGCTTGCTCCAGGAACATAAAGAGCCTCAAACCATTCCATCAGGTCATGGGAATGAGGTCTATAATTGTTACTGGTATTTGGCATAACAAATACGACATGGGTAGCTTGCCAGGCTCTGCTGTGTGGGTAGCATATTCTTGTAGTCATCTCTAAATCCAGCATTTATTGATGAACCGCATGGCTGAAATCGGCCACCTGAGGTGGGCTGTGAAAGGCTGGTCTGCTGGGTGGATTTCTGACTAGGGGGAAGTCGGATGTGGAAAATGGAGGCCCTCATGGAGTGGGGGGGGGGGTCGTCTGGCTTGTTGTGAGGCTCTGCTGGGGTGGCGGGCCAGGGCTAGAACCTGCCACCCCTCCCGGGTGCCTCATGAGCGGCTGGGCACAGGGAGAGCCAGTAGCAGGTCTGCCCCATGTCTGTGAGTCTCTGGATCAGCATACCTGGGCCGGATTTAAAAAAAGACTGCTGCAGTGTGGATCTCGATGAGCCGGGCTGTGATAGGCTGGTCTGCTGGGTGGAGTTCTGACGAGGGGGAAGTCCGGATGTGGAAAATGGAGGCCCTCATGGAGTGGGGGGGGGGGGGTCGTCTGGCTTGTTGTGAGGCTCTGCTGGGGTGGCGGGCCAGGGCTAGAACTTCGCCATCCCTCCCAGTCGCCTCGTGAGCGGTTGGGCACAGGGAGAGCCAGTAGCAGCTCTGCCCCATGTCTGTGAGTCTCCATTGAATGGTAGAGAAATGGAAATGGGTGAAAATGCCGAGGGGGCTGAAGGGAGTTGTTTCCTAAAAAATGGTGAGTATAGGTTTAGAGAGCCTCTGCTCTGAACTAAAGTTCCTGGCAGATTTCACCCACATCTGGTTGTGACTTCTGAACTATAGGTATAAAATCCAAAAGCGTCTCCAATAGGGCCAATTTAGTGCCTGAATTTGTAGCATAGTTTGGAGATATGTTATCATGGCCAACTGTCCATTTTAATTGAGGTTGGTCCGCTTGACAAAGCCATGTTTGTATCTCATCTTATCAATCATGTCTGTTGAGAAGTGTCTTTGTAAACAAGCACCTGTTTCTCTGTATCAATTCACCCCCAACCCAGCCACACCTTTCAGCAAGGGTCAGGGCAATGACAGTACACAGCATCTGGGTCAATCACAATACTTACTCCTACTATATATCACTGACTCTATTTTTATTTATTTATTTATTTATTTATTCATTCACTCATTTATTTATTTAGCCACTCATCTATCTATCTATCTGTCTGTCTGTCTATCTATCTATCATTTTTATCTATCTATCTATCTATCTATCTATCTATCTATCTATCTATCTATCTATCTATCTATCTATCTATCTATCTATCATCTATCTATCATTTGTTTATTTATTTAGCTGCTCATCTATTCATTTATTTATTTACTTATTTATTGAATCACCATCATGAGATAGACCTTTACAAAGTGGCTCATGATTGGGTTTCATACAATGTCTCAGCACCCATCCCTCCACCAGGGCATATTTCCCAGCACCCAATGTCCCCAGTTTTCCTCCCTCTCCCCACTGCCTCCTCAGTGTGCCTCTGTGGCAGGCATTTTTTCTCTTTCCCTCCTTTTCTCTCTCTCACTCTCCTTTTGCACATTGTGGTTTGCAATACAGACACTGAAAGATTATCATGTATGTACCTTTACCTACTTTCAATACTTAGTTCTAGTCTAGCGTTATCATTTCCAACTGTTTTTGTCAAACTGGTCCTTCTCTATCTTACCTACTCTCTGCCTCCCACACACTTTTGGTAGATTCCAACCATTGACATGTCCTCCTGGCCCATGAGACTAATATCCAAGGTTGTCTCTATTTCTTTTATCTCTATCTCCATCTCTCTGTTTTTACCTTCTAAAAAACACTCTCAAATTCTAATAATTTAGGGAGTACATTCTAATAATTTGGGGAGTACATTCTAATAATTTGGGAGTACATCCTAGAACTGTACCCAGTAGGATGAGGGCACTCTTAGAGACAGAAGAGTTTTTTGAAAACTCAAGGTGGCTTACACTAATGGTCTCAACTAGCATATGCTTTTAAGGAAGAAGAACATACAAAATTTTCAGGAAACAACTGTTTAGAGTCTTAGATTCTACTTATTAGTTATTTATTCAAACTTAAAATACATTTACACCTTTGACTAGTTGTTTTATTTGTTTGTTTTGATTTATTTTGGGGGGTTCTCACCTGACAATGCTCATGAATTGCTCCTGACTCTGTGTTCAGAGATTACTTCTGGGTGTGAACATGTGGGGTACTGGGGGATGAATGCCAGGTCAGCCATGTACAAGGCAAGTGCCCTACACACTATGCTATCTCACTGGCTCCCAGACTAGTTGTTTTAAACAGTAAAGCAGAAATTTAAAAAAAATGTTTTATTATATGACCGTGAGATATACAATTACAAAGATGTTCATGTTTGGGTTTTGGTCATACAGAAACCCAACACCCATCCCTCCACCAGTGCCCATTTCCCACCACCAATGTCCCAGATTTCCTCCCCCCTCCCTAGCCTGCCTCTATGGCAGGTTCTTTATCTCCTCTCTCTCTCTCTCTCTCTTCCTTCTCTTACACATTGTGGATTGTAATTCATACACTTAGAGGTTATCATGTGTATCTTTTTGTCTATATTTAATGCTCAGTTCTAGGTTGGTATTAGCACTTTTCGACAATTATTAGCACACTGTTCCCTTCTCTGTTATACCTAACCTCTGACTCCCACACATTTGTGGTAAGTTCTAGGTTGGTATTAGCACTTTCGACAATTATTAGCACACTGTTCCCTTCTCTGTCATACCTAACCTCTGACTCCCACACATTTGTGGTAATTTCCGCCTTTGACAAGACCTCTTGATCCATGTTTCGCCTGACCTTGGATATTGGTGTCATATATGTACACACATATTTATGTCATGCAAATAATTGCAGTCATTCTATATCTGTCTTTTTCCTTCTGGCTAATGTCACTCAACATGATCCTCCATGTCCATCCATTTATAGGCAAATTTCATAACTTCATTTTTCCTAACAGTTGCATAGTATTCCATTGTGTAGATGTACCAAAGTTTCTTTATCCAGTCATCAGTTCTTGGGCATACTGGTTGCTTCCAGATTCTGGCTATTGTGAAAATGCTGCTATGAAAATAAAAGTGCAGATGGTGTTTCCGCTGTGTGTTTTGGCTTCCTGGGGTATAACCCCAGGAATGGTATGGCGGGGTCAAATGGGAGTTCACTTTCTAGTCTTTGGAGGAATGTCCATATTGTTTTCCAGAAAGGTTGTACAAGTCGACATTCCCACCAACAATGGATGAGTGTCCCCTTTTCTCCTCATCCACACACCAGCACTTGTTGTTCTTGTTCTTTTGAATATGTGCCAGTCTCTGTGGTGTGAGATGAAATCTCATGGTTGTTTTGATTTGCATCTCTCTGATGATTAGTGATGATGAACATTTTTTCATGTCTTTTGGCCATTCGAATTTCTTCCTTGTTGAAGTTTCTGTTTATTTCCTTTCCCCATTTTTTGATGGGGTTGACTGTTTTCTTCTTGTAAAGTTCTACCAGTGCCTGATATATCCTGGATATTAACCCCTTATCAGATGGGTATTGGGTGAATATTGTCTCCCCATTATGTGGACTGTCTTTGTATGTTGGTCACTGTTTCTTTTGAGGTGCATAAGGTTTTTATCTTTAAAGCAGCAATTTTTTGGTAGGGATTTTTGGCCATACCTGGCAGTGCCCAGGGACTGCTCCTGGCCCTGTGTTCTGACCAGGCAGAACAAGGATCCAACCGAGGCCTCTCCCCATGCCAGTAAAATCTTTAACTCTTTGAGCTATCTCTCTAGTCCCTAGAATAGTCATAATGATGATTATACAACAGACAATATTTTAACACTTCACACATTAGTTTGGGAAGAAAATAACTTGATACAAGGTTATCTCATTGGGGCAAAGGGAAACCCTGTTGTTCTTGATGATGGTGGCGATGATGATGATGATGATGAATAAAAACTCCCCAGTCAGGGATGTGAGCAGAAAGAAGTTATGTTCGGACTAGGACTGTATCTTGACCCAAAGTACAGATGAGTTGGTGGCAAATGTGCTGGTCACCATGTTGCCTCTAACTAGGCTTGTGCCACGGGGTCTGTTCCAGGCATCAGCACCATGGTGGGTACCCCAACTCTACTCTTTCTCTGCAGAAATTGGTGCAGAACACAAGGAGTTAG
Organism: Cryptotis parvus; assembly: GCA_021461705.1. Classification (NCBI taxonomy): domain Eukaryota; kingdom Metazoa; phylum Chordata; class Mammalia; order Eulipotyphla; family Soricidae; genus Cryptotis; species Cryptotis parvus. The sequence continues at coordinate 19,832 of JAJIBD010033746.1, read as the reverse complement.
AAGAGCCGATGTTAGTTGCACTAACATCTCTGGGTGCCCAAGGGAAAGTCATTCAAATGATCAGACCATCGACATTTCTACAGTAATGAGATCACCAGATCGTTATGAGAAGTAGACCAAGAAAAGAACGTGAAAGTGCTTTGTTTCCTAGCGAGCACTGTAGGTTCTGCTTAATGACTCTTACTGTTTTTCTCCCCAAGGTCTCTGTTGATCTGCATCTGGGCTGAGGGTGGTGCTGGATTATGGGCTTATGCATTCAGCCTCTCTACACACCCACAGCACAACATCATTTATTGATAAGACACTGGACTGTAAGGTACTGATGGCCAGCTGAACCACTTGCATGTTAATCTGTATCTTGCATTCCTGTGTAGCACATACAGTTTTTTTTATTTGCATCTCTAGGTCATGCCCTGAGATGCATTGTTTCTGCATTAATGTCTGGGATCGTGGACTCATTAAATAGTTTTTTTCTTTGCATAGCTGTCATTACCAGCTATGAAAGACAAGTTTTCTCAGTCTTGGAGCATAAGCCTAAAGAGGACACGGGTCCCTTGGACTCCTGACCAGGCTGCATCGCATCTCCTCCCGCTTAAGGCTGAATAACACAGCGTCTGGGGCGTCTCAAACTCCAGGTTTGCCTCTGTGAGACGACAGGAACAGAGGTGGCCTCTGAGGTTACCGGAATCCAAGCCTCTTGTTGAACTTCAGAACCAAGCAAATCATTAGCTCATGCACTATGTGGAAAGTGGATGAAGTTGAAATTCTGGGAAGAGAAACTTTCAAGCTCCACAGATGTCTCCATTAGTTTCTTAGGACTGTTTTACAAAGGTTCACAAATGAGGTGACGAGAAGCCACAGGACAGGCCTTACAGTTCTGGAGGTCAGATGGCTACATGTAGGGGTCAGGGCTCCTGGTGGAGGCTCCAAGGAAGCCTCTGTGTGTTTCTCTCCGGGTGGTAGCTGGTGGGTGGCTGGTTTCCTTGGCAATCTTAGGCCTGGAGACATATCACCACCCCCACATCTGCTGGCACACCACCATACCCACATCTGCCTCTTTCTCCTTTCTCATGTGGCCTTTCCCTGTATGGTAATGTTCAGACTTCCTGCATCTGGAGACCCAGCCATATTGCATGCAAGGGCCATCTGCTCCAGCAGTTGCCTTTAATTCAACTAATCATGTTTGAATGACCCTATTTCCAAACGTTTTGAGACTTCTACATAATTTTTTTGGGGGAAAACACAACTTATCCTTCTGCCTGAAATATCCTCCCAAAGTCAGCCTGAGATCAAAGTGCATGCTCTATTTCCAACACAAACAAACTTTTATATTCTGTATTGCTTTTATATTTTTTTAAAATAAAGTTTCTTTACAGACAAAAAGTTAGAAGACGGTTTCTTAGAAACCAGAAGATTTAATAATGGACATTGAATTGGGTCAAGATTTTTTGCATTCAGAATTGAAAGCACATATATTGCAGTACAAGACATATATATATATATATATATATATATATATATATATATATATATATATATATGTTTTTTTGTGGAAAAGTTTTTGGGGAATTTTTAAAGCTCATTGATTATATCCTGAGGAGATATGATTGTATCCTGTTAATTCTTTTAGGTTAGAGAGAGATTGAAAAAGATTTTCTAAGACCTTAATTAGACTTTGTACCATTCATTTTTATTTTATATTTGCTCTCTCTATAGATTATGTCTTAAGAGCTGTTTGGGCTTATGCTTTTGCAAGCATCAGGATTTCTGAGTCTCACATTTAAAGCTGTGACTATTGATCTCAAAGATATTTTGAAGACATGGCCACTGAGCTTTTCTGTTGAAGATTGGATGTCTGGTAAGAAACAATTTAAAAAATGTTTGTGTTTTTCATTGTTTTTCAGCATGGAATACATGAACATTAACATAACCACTTGGCTATAATTATAAATACATCAAATGTGATGAAGTTTTAATTATCCGAGGGGCAACTGAAAATGCAGAACATGCATATGCGATTTTAATTAAGATACATGCATAATTACAAGGGCACTTCTCATGGAGAAAAGCCCAGGAAAGTTCATTTTCACTCCTCTTTCCCGTAAATGCTATTCTTGTTCATTAAATCCCCTAATATCCTCGGAAATGTTCTGCTCTAGTTTTCCTTTATTGCTCATAGGCGCTAGGAGTTAAAGTCAAATCCAACGAGAAGCCTGTGGTAGGTGTCCCTTTTTCCAGGAGAATGAGAACACAGCTCACACCATTTTATTTGTATTTCCACCCAGAAAAAATTTCAACAAAGGTGAATTTCTGACTCCCCAGTCACTTATTGAAAAACATGTGTATAAATAGATAGTAAGGCCCTTATCATTCTGAGTGTTTATAAGAGCTTCAGACCCAGTTTGAAGATTCGAGACTACCTGTAAAGTATCTCTCCTTGTTTTTTGTAGGAATCCCTGGTTTTGCACCTGAAGTAGATACATGACCTGCTTTGTGGAGAGTGAATCCATGGTACCATCTCTACTTACACACTGACATTATCTCAGTTAGACTCGCCTTTGGGGTGCTGGAAAGGAATGTAAATAAAAGGTCTGTTTATTTTGCTCTAGGAGAACATGTACACTTTAAATGAGCAGCTACTAATGATCAAAGAAATGATTAGACTTTCACCAATACATTGCAACTTATGGAGCCGTGGGGTGAATGCCTCCTTTGGTGGTTCTCCCTGGCTGGCTTCAGCCAATAATGATGCCATGTTTCAACTGGTGTATTGGATGGTAAATGTAGGGATTTTCTAAAGACAGTTCAGAGCAGTTTCTCTCTATTCTTTCAACTTCTGGGCTAATCCCAGAGCTACTTTGATAGCTCCAAGCGTAGTCATGGCCTGGACCTTATATCATTTATATCGGTTTTCCCCTGCATTACAACAATAAAGCTTATCATTAAATATTGGCATTGGGCTATGATTTAATTATAGCCACAAAAATTCTCTTCTATACCCTTATGATCAGATTACATGTTTTTTGCTGAAGCTAAAACTGTGTTCCAACGGGAGGGAAAAATTAAAGGGAAAATGCTTTCATCAATTGGGTTAAAACCCGATTTGGGATGACTCATGGAATTGCCTAGCAACAAAGCACTTTCAATGGTACAACATTGGGTGCAATTTGACAACTCAAAACACAATGAGAGAACATTTTCATTCTTCTGCCTAAAGATTTTCCACTATTATATAGCAAATGTTTAAGCAGTTCTCTGAGACACACGTTGAATGGAAAACAACAGCCTTCCTTTGAAGGAGCGCCTTGAACAAAACACAGCTTCGGTGCTTTTGGCTGGGAGGTTTTGTTATCCAACATCATTTTAGACAATAACACAATGATTGTTATGAAGATTGTTTACAAAAGGCTACATTGAAAGCGTTTTCTTGGATCAGAGAGATCCGTCCCTGCAGGGGAGAAGCGTGGCAAGAGGAAGGATCACCACAGCACCAAAGCATGGGACCAGCCTCTGCCCTGCTGCCCTCTCGGGAGTCTGGAATCTTTTAAGCAAAAGCCAAGGCTGCAGAAAAGTGGCTGGTTCTGGGTGGTGGTGAGTGGGCCAGAAACGAACTGATCCATTCAATACCATCCAGGTCTTTGTCAGCTGCCACCAAGCTGGTTTGCTTTGCTGTTTTGGCCACACAGAAATTTCCAGGCATCTTCTCATATGTGTATCCTGTTGAGAGAGGGGGTGTCAGAGCCATTCTGTCTCTGCATCTGATGGAACTCTGGGTCTTAGGAGGAACCCGGATTGGCGTTGGATGCTGATTTCTAGAATGCTCCCGTTCAGCTGCTGTGGATGGGGAAGGGAGACTGTTAGACTGTTAGACTGTTAGACTGTTGTGAGACTGTTAGACACAAGTTTTCACCTGAGTGCAAGGTGGGTCTGCTTAGGGACAAATGGGGGAATGGATGCCCAGTTTAATGGACTTATTTTTTCATTGGCAGGAAATTACTAAGATGCTTGTTTTCTCTTAACACACTTGTAGTGTAGTCACTTCCTGAGAATAGTGCAGGTCCATGTGGAGCTAGCAGACACGAGAAATCAGTGCAACCGTCACCTTTGTTGACGCAGCAGCTAATCTACTTGTTAATAAGATGTATTTTACTTTTCCTGTAATCACTGTATCACTGTATCACTGCCTTCCCATTCATCATCGATTTGCTCGAGTGGGCCCCAGTAACATCTCCATATGTCCTGTCTCATGCTAGTAGAGCCCAAGGGCATCTGCTTGCTCCAGGAACATAAAGAGCCTCAATCCATTCCGGAATGAGGTCTATAATTGTTACTGGTATTTGGCATATCAAATACAACACGGGTAGCTTGCCAGGCTCTGCCGTGCAGGTAGCATACTCTTGTAGGCATCTCTAAGTCCAGCATTTATTATTTTTTATTTATTTTTTTCTGTTTATTTATTTATTTTTAAAATTTTATTATACCACCGTGAGATATACAATTACAACGTTGTTCACATTTGGAGGTTTCGGTCACACAGTGTTCCAGCACCCCACCCTCCACCAGTGCCCATCACCCACCACTCATGTCCCCAATTCCCTCCCCCTCCCACGTCCTGCCTAAATGGCAGGTTCTTTATCTCTTCTCTCTCTCCCTCTCTCTTCCTTCTCCTACACATTGTGGGTTGCACTACATACACTTGGAAGCCATCATAGCATTTTTCTGTCTGTATTTGATGCTCAATTCTATGTTGGTATCAGACCTTTTGACACTTATTCACACATGTTCCCTTCTCTATCTTACCTAACCTCCTGACTCCCACACGCTTGTGGTAATTTCCACTTTTGGTAAGATCATCTGGTATATTTATGTCATGCAAATAAATACAGTCATTCTATGTCTTCTCTTTCCTTCTGACTAATTTCACTCAACATGATTCTTTCCATGTCCATCCATTTATAGGCAAATTTCATAACTTCATTTTTCCTGACAGCTGCATAGTATACCATTGTGTAGATGTACCACAGTTTCTTTATCCAGTCATCAGTTCTCGGGCATACTGGTTGTTTCCAGGTTCTGGCTATTGTGAATAGCGCTGCTATGAAAATAAAAGTGCGGATTGTGTTTCCGCTGTGTGTTTTTGGCTTCCCAGGGTATATTCCCAGGAGTGGTATGGCTGGGTCAAATGGGAGCTCACTTTCTAGTCTTTGGAGGAATGTCCATATTGTTTTCAAGAAAGGTTGTACCAGTCGACATTCCCACCAACAATGGATGAGAGTCCCCTTTTCCCCATATCCACGCCAGCACTTGTTGCTTTTACCCTTTTGAATATGGGCCAGTCTCTGTGGTGTGAGGTGATATCTCATTGTTGTTCTGATTTGCATCTCTCTGATGATTAGTGATGATGAGCATTTTTTCATATGCCTTTTGGCCATTTGAATTTCTTCCTTTTCAAAGTTTCTGTTCATCTCTTCTCCCCATTTTCTAATGGGTTGGCTCTTTTTTTCTTATATAGCTATACCAGTGCCTGATATATCCTGGACATTAACCCCTTATCAGATGGGTTTTGGGTGAATATTGTTTCCCATTCTGTGGTAAGTCCAGCATTTATTGGTGAACTGCGCGAGCCGCAAGCGGCCGTGTGAGCTGGGCTGTGATAGGCTGGTCTGCTGGGTGGAGTCTGACGAGAGAAGTCCGGATGTGGAAAACGGAGGCCCTCATGGAGTGGGGGGGCATCTGGCTTGTTGCAAGGCTCTGCTGGGGTGGTGGGCCAGGGCTAGAACCCACCATCCCTCCCGGGCGCCTGTGAGCGGCTGGTCACAGGGGAGCCAGTAGCAGCTCTGTCCCATGTCTGTCTCTGGACCAGCATACCTGAGCCGGATTTAAAAAAGACTGCTGCAGGGTGGAACTCTATGAACCGGGCTGTGATAGGCTGGTCTGCTGGGTGGAGTTCTGACGAGAGAGAAGTCCGGATGTGGAAAATGGAGGCCCTCATGGAGTGGGGGATCGTCTGGCTTGTTGCGAGACTCTGCTGGGGTAGTGGGCCCCGGCTAGAACCCACCATCCCTCCCGGGCACCTCGTGAGCGGCCAGTAGCAGCTCTGCCCCATGTCTGAGAGTCTCTCTTTTCCTGTAATGACCTCTCTTATTTTTTTTGGCTTTTTGGGTCATACCTGGCAAAGCTTAGGGGTTACTCCTGACTCTGCACTTAGGAATTACTCCTGGTGGTGCTGGGGGAGGTGGGCATGATATGGATGCTGGGAATCGAGCCAGGGTCAGCTGTGAGGAAGGCAAGTGCTCTACCCACTGTACTATTGCTCCAGCCCTTAAAATGAGATTTTATATTTTTTTCTTGTTCCAATTGTTCCAAGTATGCACTTTATATTATTTAGCTCACCAATGTCACGATGCCAGTATTGCTTACGACAGCATCTATCTCCAAACTGAATCATCAAATGATTTTTCTCCTTGGCTGATGTTTCTGCAGCCGTTATTTTGTTAAGCTTGATCGTGTTCTGAGAAAACATCACCAGTGCTCTACCTTGGTTGTGCTCTGACTCATGTTTGTTGCTCGGAGGCTAACCCAGTGTGTTTCTTTTTCCTTTGGTACTGACTTTACTTATTCTTATTTTTGTGTTCTCATTTGCCGTGGTAGCTTGCCACGGCAGAGCCTGGCAAGCTGCCCGTGTCATATTTGATATGCCAAATACCAGTAACAATTATAGACCTCATTCCCATGACCTGATGGAATGGTTTGAGGCTCTTTATGTTCCTGGGCGGGATGATGCCCTTGGGCTACACTAGCATCTGACAGGACATATGGAGATGTTACTGGGGCCTGCTTGAGCAAATCGATGATCAACAGGAAGACTATATATATATATACATATACATATATATCACTTGATCACTTGATCACTTGAATCCCGTTATTCATCGATTTGCTCGAGCGGGCGCCAGTAACATTTCCATTGGACCCTATCACGTGCCAATGTAGCCCAATGGCATCTGGTTGATTCAGGAATATGAAGAGCCTCAAACTGTTCCTTCAGGGTCTTAACAAGGAAGTCTGACCATCTTGTAGGTGGGCGGCCACGTGATCTTTTGACATCCCATGGGATCCAGTCGGTAACGGCTCTAGTCCAGCGGTTGTCTCCAAATCGCATTACATGTCCAGCCCATCTGATTTTCGATGCTTTGGCAAACGAGACAGCGTCCCTGATTCTGGAATAGCGACGGAGGTCAGACCTCCGGATACCTTCTCTCACTTGAGTGAGACGTGATATTCCAAGCATAACTCTTTCGATGCCTCTCTGGGAGACCCGAATAGCATTCTCATCGGTGCTTTCATAGGGCCCAGGTCTCTGAGGCGTATGTTAATGCAGGGAGAAACGGTGGAGTCGAAGAGATGTGCCCGGAGCCGGAGGTTCTTTGTCCTTTTAGCTATTTCTTTGATGCCTTTGAAGGCATTACATGCCGCTCTCTTCCTCCTGCGCAGCTCAGGTTTTAGGTCGTTCATCATGTTGACTTCTCAACCTAGGTACACATAACTGCTGCATTCAGAGATGTTTGTTCCATTGAGAGTGAATGGGGCCTCTGGAACTAGTTCATTTCTCATGAACATAGTTTTCTTCAGATTCAGCTGTAGACCTATCTTTCCACATTCTCGGTCAAAGTCAGCCAGCATTTGTGCCGCTTGGCTTATGTTTGGTGTTATTAGAACGATGTCATCAGCGAAGCGGAGGTGGGTGTAGTTGCCGACCATCTATCTTCACTCCCATTCCTTCCCATTCTAATTGTCTCATGATGTTCTCGAGGGTGGCACTGAAGAGTTTTGGTGAGATGGTATCACCCTGTCGAACCCCTCTTTTTACATTAATGATCACTTCTTTGTAGAATGGTGAGATCCTGGTGGTGAATCAGTAATACAGCTCACGAAGGATCTTGATGTATTGGGTTTGAACACCCTGTTTGACTAGGGCTTCGATGACTGCTTCAGTCTCCACAGAATCAAAGGCTTTCTGTAAATCAATGAGCGTGAGACAGAGCGGCATCTTGTACTCCCCTACAAACCTCAATATATATTCAATATTGTGTTCTCATCACATACAAAAAGAAATGCTTGCATTTGCTTGTGGTGAAATCTTTTGTCACTGGTAGGAATTCAAAAATCTTTCTTACCACAAACTACTAAATTTGCGTAAATGTATCTTTAAGTGTTACTGTTGGTTGTGTGACTCTCAGTCTAAGAGTTCTGATTTGTAGATCATGAATTCTAGTGACTCATCGAGTAATTGGTGAGACTGTATCCTTTGAGCTACGGATCTTGTAGTATCCAACCTTAATTTTGAAATGTCTTATATGTGTGTATTTATGTATATGGGTTCAAGTTTTTCCAAATATAGGCAGAAATGAAATCAAATTAAAATGATTTAAAAATACTACTTAGTCCAGGGAAGTATATTAAAGATCCTCTTATCTTTGGAAAAAGAAGATGAAAGTGTAAACGTGAGGTTGACGGCATCTCCGTGTGACTTTGTTCTAGCAGATCTCGCCCCTTGGAGCAGCGCTTCTGCTTCCTGTTTATCATGTAAACACTGAATTTCCTCTGGGCTCTCTCGGACCCTCTGGGAATTTAGAATTTATACTGACAGTATGTCAAGTGGTTTCAAAATCATGGGACCCATGTACTTTTATATTTATTCATTTGTTTTCTGTGCATTGAAAAATATGTCTGGAGCTCACACTAGGTGGTTCTCTTCTCTGACTGAGGCTATGAATCACCTGTAGAGTCCTTGGACTAGCTTTCTTCCTTCTGTTCCCGACCCACTGTATGGGCACGTCCTGGGGTAGAGCTGGGTGCATACAACCGTGTTCAAAAGAGCCCTTCAGGTAGTTCACACACAGAGCAAGTGGGGAAGCTCTGGCTGTGAGCTGCAGGTCAGGCCACCAGCTTGTCAACAAAAAGCATCTTGGGCTTTGTCAGTTCCTAGAGCCTGGTCTTGCTGCATCTTCTCTGGGAGCAACTGATTTGCCACCATGCACATTATATTTGGAGACTCAGAAATGATTGCAGAAGAAATTGTTTACTTAATTAGAAAATTCCAGGCCTCAGTGTCAGGCGGCTGGGCCTTGAAGCTTAGAAACCAGACTGTCTGGCTCTACGGCCTGCCTGGCAAGCGGTTGCTCAATGCCTGGCACATAGATGTTAATCAATAGACATTTGTGTGGAAGCAACAATGGAGTCGAAGAGCCATGCTTGGAGTAAAGGAAGTGTTTGCCAACATTGGAGTTTCAATTATTCGCGGTGGGGGAAATGCCAGCAGCCAAGACTCCCCATTCATAGAAAACGGTCCCTGATCAGCAAGTCTGTTCCCATTGCATTGCTCAACCCCTTTAGTGCCCAAACACATTTTTTAGCCCTTACTGCCAAATTTTACAACATGTCCCTAATGCCAAGGAGAATAAGCTCAATTTGGGTTTATTTCTTTTGTACTTATCAACTCTTTACTTTCTCTTTCTTGGGGCAGGGGTTGGTTAGTGGCAGATACTGGGTTAACATTTCACTGACCAAATTGGGTCACATGTTAAGTTTATGGGTAAAGGTCAGATTGTTTGAACAAGTGAAGAATTAGGTCCATCCATGTAAATGAACAAGGACATTATCCCTCATGCCACAACACGAAGCTAAGTTGGTAGATTCAAGAATAGTTCAATAGGGAATCAAGTTCAACTTTCCAGAATAGAAGAGACCACCAACTTTTGACATTGGAAGAGAGAGTGGGGCTCTAATTCAGCAATATGACATAGTGGAGTTGGGGCATACAGCAAAATGACTGGTATTTTTTTAAATCTAGAATCATTTGTCTTTCATGAAAGTGGGCTCATCAATTAAATACAGGCAAAAAGATACACATGACAACCCTTTAATGTATGTTCTGTAATCCATAGTCTGTAAGGGGAAGGAAAAGACAAAGAGAGAGAAAGAGGAAAGAAATAAAGAACCTGCCATGGAGGCGGGCTGGGGGGGGGAAGGAACGGGGACATTGATGGTGGGAGATGGGCACTGGTGGAGGGATGGGTGCTGGAACACTGTATGACCAATACCCAAATATGAACTTTGTAATTGTATATCTTTGTAATTGTATATCTCACAGTGGTATAATAAAATACTTTTTAAAAAAAGAAAATTGTCTCATCAAACTGAAATAAGGGGCTATTAGGGGCAAAGTCCATAGATAATGGACCAAGGAGACCCAGCAGGGTCTGGAAGGCTTTAGTTAGCTAGAAGCTAGAAGTTTATGCAGAAAAATACGTGGTCTTGAAAATAAGAAGGTAGAAGGGGCAAGAGCTGAAGAATGCAGATAGGCAAGCTGTAAAGTACATCCCGACTTATAGGTGGCAGGTAAACCAATAATAATTACATAGACAATACCTGTTTAGTGCTTAGATAAACCATGATTTTGATTTTTCAGCAACTGGAGCCTTCCGCCCTTGGCATTTGCAAAGCATTTTGCATACATCATTTCATTGGATGCTCATGTCCCACCAGGAGAAGTATCACCATCTGGAATTTTCATGTGTGAAAACTTGGGCTTGGTAGGGTCACATGACTTGGCCAAGTCTAGTGAGCTGGTCAGTGATAAAGCCGGGCTCAGAAATCAGACTTTCTCCAGATAAAAGCTATTTTGGCTTTATATGGAATGCATGGTGAGGAGCGATGCTATTCTGGCAGAGTATTGCCAGGAGACTTTTCTGGAAGAACTATACAGAGAACTCTTTCCTCATATGAAGTACAGAAATGGAAGAGAGGGAGAGTAAGACACTAGTGGGGAGTTTTCCACCTTGTAGGTATCTCCGAGAAGTTCTTCCCAGTACAGCAGAGGACTTGGTACCTTCACGTTTTTGCCTTAAGAGTAGAAGACTCAGAGAGACGGAATTACTCTACTTGTCCCACTATGAAAAAAAGGGGGCTAAGGAGGCAGAAATTATAGGAATCTAGGTGGAAAAGCATTAAGTTTGAAATGGAGAAGATTGTGCAATTTCCCCCTATTTTACAAGTGAACAGGGTTGTCTGTCACATAAATATGTATACGGGAGGAAAGAAAACTCATCTGGAAGGCAGAAAAAATTGGGACACTTACCTTTCCTTCTGAGGTTGTCTGGATCAGAGGTTGTTGATTATCCACTAAGCATCTTAGCAAAGACTTAGAATCCTGGTCCTGATAAAACTGCATGATGAGTTATTTAAAATGTTGTGGTTAAGCTATTTGAGCAAAAAGAAAATTGCTCTTATTTCTGAATGGGGTCACAGTAGCTGATAGGAGTGTTTGTGGGATTAGGGGTTGGGAGCAACAATAGTGTAAAGTGGGAAATTCAAGGATGAAGTAGGTGCTGCAAGTATTAGCTGAAATCCCAGAGGATGGAACATGATCTGACCGGGCTCTCATGGCCCCCACCTCTAGCTTAAATTCCGGGACTGTCTTCCTGGACGAGTTAACATCTTTTGTCCTTAGCACGACCCTCTCAGATGCAGCAGTCTTAGGACTTGAAGGGTGAAGTTTGCAGTCACTAGAGTTGTTTCAGACCAACAAGGTGAACAAATAGAGCAACAGCAGTTGTGGGCAGAGTAGGGAGGAGCGGAAAACCAACCCTTGGATCCTGCCTGACCTTCAGGGATCAGATAAAATATGTCTCAAAGGAAGGTCAAAGAAATATGAGTGTCACTTTAAGTCCGTCTTCCAAATCACCCACAAAATGTCTCTGCCCTCACCCCTACCCCTATATTATCCTGGAAACACACATTCACATACACGCACCACACACACACACACATACACACTCACACACCATATAAATTCTGGGGAATTGAATTTCAGCTTAGCTAAATTGACACGCTCCTATCAGGTCAGAGGTGCTGAGCTCTGAGGCCTCTCTGTCTTCCCCTCACACTCCTCTACCCTTGGAGTCATCATCTTTCTCTTATTTGCATTCTCTGTGTTTCCCAATCCTCAGTAGCCGATGTGGCTGGAGTGCCAGGTGGGACCTTGGCAAAAGCCCAGTCTGTTTGAGCTTACAGGAAAGAAAACATCATGTCTCCTCCAGCTCATCCTCTTTTCTTCAGACTGGAAAGCTGGAAGCCGAGAGCAAGGTGCATGTGGCATGGCTGCTGTCTTTGTTCTCGTTCAGGCAGTGTTTTTCACACACACATTTGGGGCCCCTAGCGCTGAATGTGTGCCCGCAGTTCTGGTAGGCCCAGTGATTCCCAAACAAAGGAGAACTGTCTGCTTTGGCAGCCGCTTGCCATTTTCCCCCTAGAATTCTAGAGGCAGCAGACACTCACTTGGTTTTTGCCAGCCTCTCTCTTTGTCTAAATCCTCCCATTTGGCTAGGCCCTTTGGCGCCTCTGTTTGAACGGTGATGTAAGAAACAGCTCCCTCTGGCTTTATGAGCTTGAACCCAAGTGCAGGGACATGTGCCTCGCAGGATGGAGATTTACATAAACATTTCTGGGCCATCAGATCTCTGGGAAGCATGTTTCTATGTTCCAGATGTAGGGTAGGGTGGCCAGATCCCATGCGGAGATCACAGCTCAGTAACTTGTGGATGACCTCCCAGAGAAGTGATTCAATGTAAGCCCTGCAAAAGGACATGAGAGGCCCAGATCACCCTTATCCTTTTGGTGCTATTTAAAACGTGGGCAAGAAGCCATATTTTGTGGAGATGAGGAAGCTGCCTTTTCCTTTTCCTAATGACACCAAAAAAATCTTAAGCGCTGTCAGGAGAAGCAATATTCATCTCTCAATCAGTATTAACCGCTAATCAGGGTGCAGAGAGGGCTGGAACTCTCGGTAAGCAGCAGGTGGCTGGTTTTATTTTTTTTCAGTGCCACTTAAAGATTATTTGAAAAATCTCCTTCAGAGGCCAGTGTGTGGGGAGCCACATAGCCCCAGTCAGAATTTAAAGTGATCCAAAATACAATATTAGTGATTGATGCAGCCGCCGCAGTCAGACGCTGGGGCTTAATTAGAGAAGACATTGCAGCTGTTTGCGGTGCCAGCCACTTGCTGGTCTGAGGCTGTTGTGTGGCTCGCGCCTACAGGACATCTCCTGAAGCAGAGACAGAAGCAAGCCACCAGGCATGAGGATGATGGCTTTTTTTTAAAATTTATTTTTCTAGTGCTGAAATGAGTAGACGGCTGGTGGCAAAGGAGGGAGGGATGTTTTGCAATGGAATAAAGGTGGGCTGGAGCCTTCTCTTGCATAGTGATAAACTGAGCGCAGGGATGAACCAGTCGGATGTACCTAGCCTAGAGCTGGTGAACTGTGTGCTAAGAGTGAACCAGTGTGTGGTCTCGGGCCCGTGGCTGCTTTGCATGTGCAATAGCCTCTTTGTCTCAACCCACCCTTCACTTTACAAGTGTGTCTAGGATGCCACGCTACTGCTGCAGTCTTTTGAGCTATTATTGTGGGACCAACACATGCCATAGAAATTATGAAAGTTGCTTGAATTAGTATATGGGGGTGTTGGGGGAATCCCCCCCCTGGTCTCTTCCTGGGATAGACAAGTCATCAACAGCACCAGTGAGCTACTGAAGCAAAAGGACAGCAGGTAGGACTTGCCTTGGGCATGACTGACCTTTATTAAATTCTGACACCCCTTGTGGTGATCCAAGTCCACCAGGAATGAGTTTTTGTTTTGCCCTTTGGGTCACATCTGGTGATGCTCAGGGGTTACTCCTGGCTCTGCACTTAGGTATTACTCCCTGGTGGTGCTCGGGGGACCATATGGGATTCTTGGAGTCAAACTTGCACTGGCCACATGCAAGGCAAATACCCTATCCACTGTACTATCATTCCAGGCCCCAGGAATAATTTTTTAATTTAATTTAATTTTATTTTATTTTTTTGCTTTTTGGGTCACACCCAGAAATGCTCAGGGGTTTTCTCCTGGCTCTGCACTCAGGAATTACTCCTGGCTGTGCTCGGGGACCATATGGCCCGTGCAAAGCAAACACCCTACCCGCTGGGCTATGCTCCAGCCTATCCAGGAATAATTTTTGAGTGTATAGTTAGGAGTAAGTGCTGAGCACTGCTTGGTTTGCTCCACCCTGCCCCAACCCATTAAAAATAATCAGAGGGGTTCGCAACAAAAAGTCTGTTTAATTATATATGTATGTAGAATTGGACACATTTGTAGATTCTAAGGTAAAACGGGGGAAAGATCTGGTATATCTGCCCTATGTAAAGGAACTGGAGAGGAGTGGTCTGGAAGGAGAAGAGATTTTGTATGCCCAAGAGGGGATGAGGTCCTCCTTAGTCATAGAGAGAAAATATGAGTTTCTTGATGGGGAAGATGTGTTTGCTAGTAGATATAATTCAGGGTATTATGTCCCAACCTGGATTCTTCTAGGTCTTACAAGAGGAGAATTGGGATTGCTTTGTCCATTAGGAAAAGGCCAAAGGGTCTAGATAAGGGCAGGTGCTCCCCCCCTTTCCAGAGCCACTACTGCTCTTCCTCTGCAATCCCTGAATTTTTAGGTTAGTGTAGTGTCTCCTGAAACCCGTGAGGGACTCCTCTGACCTGTGTTCCCCACACCAAGGTGACACATGGGGCAGATGTCTGTTTGGGGCATACAGAGATGATCCCCTGATCATTTGAGGGAAACCATTTCATTGCTGCTTTCGAACTACTCTTTTGTCTGGGAAACCTGAGAAGATCTAAGGGATTGAGTGTCTCACTTCACCTGTCGATGAGAAGGCTAATGTTTAATTATGCATTTGAAGCCTCTTGTGTCTCAAACTGGAAATGACTAGAATGGACCAGCTGTTTACAGCTAAATCTCGGCACGCATGAGTGATCTTTTTCCCAGGGGACAACTAAAGAGAACAATTGATTGAAGCCCAATGTACATTAAATGCACCGAACTGAGAGAACACTACCCAAGAGCACCGCACTGGTGAAGCAGGATTGTTAAATCTTCAAAATGGCTCCATCCAACTGGAGGGGTGTCATGCTGGGTGAGTCAGAGGAAAGGGATGGATACAAAATGATCTCTGTATCCCTGGAGGACTCACAGACATGGGGCAGGCTGCTACTGGCTCTCCCTGTGCCCAGCCGCTCATGAGGCACCGGGAGGGATGGCGGGTTCTAGCCCTGGCCCGCCACCCCAGCAGAGTATCGCAACAAGCCAGATGACCACCACCTCCATGAGGGCCTCCATTTTCCACATCCGGACTTCCCCCTTGTCATAACTCCACCCAGGAGACCAGCCTATCACAGCCCGGCTCACGCGGCTGTTTTGCGGCTGCGCGGTTCATCAATAAATGCTGGATTTAGAAACGACTACAAGAGTAGGCTACCTGCATGGCAGAGCCTGGCTACCCGTGTCGTATTTGATATGCCAAATACCAGTAACAATTATAGACCTCATTCCCATGACCTGATGGAATGGTTTGAGGCTCTTTATGTTCCTGGAGCAATCAGGTGCCCTTGGGCTCTACTAGCATGAGACAGGACATATGGAGATGTTACTGGTGCCCGCTTGAGCAAATCGGCGATGAACTGGAAGGCAGTGATACAGTGATCCCTGGAGGACTTAAAGATACAGAGCAAGGCAGCAACAAATGTCCAAAGAAACACAACAAGGCAGCAACAAAGGTCCAAAAGATACATAACAATCAACACAATAGAGTTCTGTGAGGAGGGAATTTGAGAGGGAGGGGGTGTCAGAGTCCTCAGGAGAGGGGGTGGGCACACTGATGAAGGGTGTGTGTTGGGAATATGTGGTGAGAAACCATATTGGTATGACTGTAAACCACAAAATCTCAGTAAAAATAAAAATTAAAACCAAAAATATTTCTATCCAGAGACCAGGGAGATGAGGTACATGCTCTGACCCCTGTTTTATCCCCCCAGAGCCATATGGTCCCCAAAATGCTGCTGTGTACTTCTCTGGAGGCCCAAGAACCGTTGGGTATGACCTAAGAGTAGCCCCCCCAAGGTTCCCCGGTGACTGAAATGCCCAATACCACAAAACCAAGCCCGCATCCTTGGGTCCTTCCGTTGAACTACCATTCTGGTTGCTAAGAATATCTAGGTAGGGGTCCCAGACCTCCCTGATTACTACTTGGAAACCTTCCACCCCAATCTCTGCCCAATGAGAACCCAGTTATTTTTTTACTTTTGGGGTCACATTCAGCGGTGCTCAGGGGTTCTTCCTGGCGTCTGCACTCAGGAATTACTCCTGGCGGTGTTTGGGAACCATATGGGATGCCAGGGGATTGAACCTGGGTCATCCGTGTGCAAGGCAAATGCCCTATCCGCTGTGCTATCATTCCGGCCCTGAAACCATTCTTCCTAAAGCGTTGTGGCTTAGTGCTATGAAGTATCAGGTCAAGAGTTCCCCCATTCAAAAAGGACTCTCATCCACTGCTGGTGGGAGTGCCGACTGGTCCAGCCCATTTGGAAAACAATATGGGCATTCCTCGGAAAGCTAGATATTGAGCTCCCATTTGATCCAGCAATAGCACTCCTGGGAATATACCTAGAGACCAAAAAACACATAGCAGAAACACTATCTGTACTTCTTTATTCATCTCTGCGCTATTCACTATAGCTAGAATCTGGAAACAACCTAAATGCCCGAGAACAGAGGACTGGCTAAAGAAACTGTGGTTCATCTACACTATGGAATACTATGCGGCTGTCAGAAAGGATGAAATTATGAAATTTACCTGCAAATGGATGGACATGGAGTCTATCATGCTGAGTGAAATTAGTCAGAAGGAAAAGGACAGATATAGAATGACTGCATTCATTAATAGGATATAAATAGATACCAGTGTTTTTACTAAATATGGGAAATGGTAATGGCAGATTAAAACTCACCCACTGAATATGCACAAAGAGACTTAAGTGATAAACTCTAAATATCTGCAGGGCTAGCCACAATGTGTAAAATAAGAGGGAGAGAGATGCAGAGACAGAGAGAGAGAGAAGAGAGAAGAGAGGAAACTGGGGTACCTGCTATTAAGGCGGGTGGGGGGAGCGGGAGGGGAGGGTACATTGGTGGTGGAAATGGGGCACTGGTGGAGGGATGGGTGCTGGAATACTGTATTACCAAGAACCAATTATGAACACCTTTGTAATTGTATGTTTCACTGTGGTACAATAAAAAAATTAAAAAAAAAAAAAGAGTTCCCCATTCCTTATTGACAATGGCTACAAAAACATGAAGTTAAACATATATGCCAAGAGCTATTATTCTTGCCTATAGGTGAAACTTAAAAGGTCTTCTGGGCTTTAAAAATTGAAACTAAAAAAAATTAAAAGTAGATAAAGGGATATGTATGATAACCCCTCAGTGTGTGTACTGCAAACCACAATGCACAAAAGAAGTGGTGGGGGAGTTCCTGCCATAGAGACAGGATGGGGTGGGGGAAACTGGGGCCATTGGTGGTGGAAATGTGCACTGGTGGAGGGATGGTGCTGGAGCACCGTATGACTGAAACCCAATCATGAACAGCTTTATAATTGTCTATCTCATGGTGATATAATAAAATTTTAAAAATTACCCTTAAAAATCACTGTGTGAGAATTTGGAATACACTTGTCTTTCTCAAGGAGAGCACAGGAGAAATGAGTCTTTTCAAAGACCCATTAGTTTCCTCAGGTCATAAGTTTTCTTCCCAGTGCTGGGACAGGTGTAGTGCAGAGAGGCTTCCATTAGTGATAAGGTTTACGGTTTTGACTGTGGTCATTGCACTGCACCACCACCAAGCGTCCAAGATCTGCTCCTGTCGTTGTGTCACTTCTAGTTCACCTCTTCCTTGTCTTCCTCCTCACCAACTGCTTTCCCCACAGTTCCATAATCGAAGGCCAAGGGCTTGTCATCATTTGGTACTGTCAACTCCCTCTTTTGCTTCAGCTCTATCACACTGGTGGGTGAGGCCATCTGGTATTAGGGAAAAGGAGATTTTGTGCACCGCTGAATGGATTATATGTCAAAGCTTGGATCAGGCCTTCTGGTCCTGAGGTGAGCGTGTCTTTGAGTGGATTTGTCTCTAAAGACAGTATGCAAGTATGTGGCAATGTGGAGGTCAGCTACCAAGGAGGTGTGCGATCAACTTTGGAATTGAAGAGAACAGATGACAACAGAGCAGATCCAATTTGAACTGCAGTTTGGTCATGGGCTCCTTGCTCTAGGTGGCTGCCTTGTGCTTATGTGAGAGCTTGCTCTATCGGTGGCTTTTATTAAAGGTAGAGCAGAACCCTTTTAGTTGTATGGACTAATGATTGTTGATCACTTGTGAGTAATGCTTCCATACATGTTTCATTGACAAAATAACTGATGAACATGATTTTTGGGGGGGTCTTTTCTAATGGACTCTGATGGGAAAGCTGACAGCAGTAAGTAGTAGGAATATTACAATACTTCATCAAAATCTCTGAAAGGAGAGATGGATTACAGTGCTTTATATATCACTACACGCCATGAGGGCAATAAATAAAAATTGCTGATAATGGATTAAATGAATGAGCCAGAGCCTGGTGAGGCCTGAGTGAAAGATGGACTTGGCTATTTTGGGTAATGACTATGGATATAAAGTAGGAATTATTAATAGAAAGTGATTGCATAGGTAATAAACACACTCCTTGAAATGTATAGACAGGCCCTGAACCTGCGAATGTGCTAATTGTGATGCATGAAAGCAGCTCAATTACTTTTATTTATTGGTATATTCATCTTCTAGTCCTGCAAATAGTTTTCCATGAGTTTTGCTTAGAGTATCTTTTTTCTCTCTGTCGCGTCTACTTTCCTGAAAGCATCATTTACCTAAGCGCTCCTTTGATCATTTGGGTAGCAATGGGGCCAGTTCAAGTAACTCACGTCATTTTCATATTTGACACAAAGCTCTGCTGCCATGCATAACACAAAAAATACTCAAAAGTTTGTGTGCCCTGCCTATATTCAAGGATGTCAATGGCCTAGAAAGGAGAAGGAGATGAGTAAGGAAGATAGACTTTTTCTAAATAGCAGTTCAAGAGATCCTCAATGTTTTAAGGGCTAAAATTGGCAAATTTCAGAGAGCCAGGGAGCAAATGAGAGCGAGGCCCCGGGAATTGTATGGCTGAAGTGTTGGGGCCCAGGAAGACAGGACAGTGTCATTGCAAATCCAAAGGCTTGAGATAATTTTTCATGCAGGAGTGGTGTGACCCACAGGGCTGAGGCGTGAGTTAGAGATGAGCTGGCCGGAAGTCACTCTGCAGCACTTTCTCTCCCTAAGTTTAGCATCCTTAAGCTTCCTGCATTCCTGGGCAGACAAAGTGTTGCAGGACTCCTCCTAAGAGCCTCTGCATCTGCTCTTAGTGCCTCCTGCAAATCAGCAGAATAAGGGAGTAGTTTAAATGTGGCAATTTATCTGACCATGTATTTTTGTACTGGCTGGTATAAATATTCTCTCATGCTACCACAATCGTACGTGGGACCTATTTAGTTATCTTACCAGCATATTTGCCTGGCCACATTGGATCTAAGTAATTATACCAGAGAGAAATGCTGTTTTGCCTCAAGTAAACAAAGAGCATGGCTCCCCTGATAACTCAAAGGCAACTGGAAATACAAAGAAACTACCGTGATGAAACGAGACTTGTGAAGAGCTTGGAAATATTTAACTGGCATTAGTATTAGTCTTTTGGTACAGAGACTGTCTCAAGAAACCCTTTTCTACCCTATAGAAATGCTTTTCCAGGCAGATCTTGGCTCAAGACATTGCATATAAAGGAGCATTAGGTGGTGCTGGGAGAAATTACCTGAGGCATTTGACCCTCCT
>JAJIBD010033745.1:0-18627 GCA_021461705.1 Cryptotis parvus | reverse complement strand
TTTTAATGAGCAGCTACTAATGATCAAAGAAATGATTAGACTTTTACCACTATATTGCAACTTACGGAGCTGTGTGGGTGAATGCCTCCTTTGGTGGTTCTCCTGGCTGGCTTCAGCCAATAATGATGCCATGTTTCAACTGGTGTATTGGATGGTAAATGTAGGGATTTTCTAAAGACAGTTCAGAGCAGTTTCTCTCTATTCTTTCAACTTCTGCCAATCCCAGAGCTACTTTGATAGGAGCTGGCTAACACAGCTCCAAGCTTAGTCATGGCCTGACCTTATATCATTTATATCTGTTTTCCCCTGCATTACAACAATGTGCTTATCATTAAATATTGGCATTGGGCTATGCATTTCAATTGAGTAGCCATGCTGAAAAAAATTTCTTCATAATCTTATGATCAGATTACATGTTTTTTGCTGAAGCAAAACTGTGTTCTAACGGGAGGGAAAATTAAAGGGAAAATGCTTTCATCAATTGCTAAACCCGATTTGGGATGACTCACTTGAATTGTTTAGCAACAAAAGTACTTTCAATGGTACAACATTGGGTGCAATTTGGACAACTCAAAACACAATGAGAGAACATTTTCATTCTTCTGCCTAAAGATTTTCCACTATATAGCAAATGCTTCTAAGCAGTTCTCTGAGACACACGTTGAATGGAAAACAACAGCCTTCCTTTGAACGAAGCCTTGAACAAAACACAGCTTCGGTGCTTTTGGCTGGGAGCTTTGTTATCCAACATCATTTTAGACAATAACACAATGATTGTTAAGTGAAGATTGTTTACAAAAGGCTACATTGAAAGCGGTCTTGGATCAGAGAGATCCGTCCCTGCAGGGGGAGAAGCGTGGCAAGAGGGGAAGGATCACCACAGCACCAAAGCATGTTACCAGCCTCGCCCTGCTGGCCCTCTCGAGTCTGGAATCTTTTAAGCAAAGCCAAGGCTTCAGAAAAGTGGCTGGTTCTGGGGTGGTGTGAGGGCCAAAAACGAACTGGATCCATTCAATACCATCCAGGTCTTTTGTCAGCTGCCACCAAGCTGGTTTGCTTTCGTTTTGGCCACACAGAAATTTCCAGGCATCTTCTCGCGTGTATCCTGTTGAGAGGGTGTCAGAGCCATTCTGTCTCTGCATCTGATGGAACACTGGGCCCTAGGAGGAACCCGGATTGGCGTTGGATGCTGATTTCTAGAATGCCCCGCTCAGCTGCTGTGGATGGGAAGGGGACATTTGTGAGACTGTGTCTAGACACAAGTTTTCACCTGGAGTGCAAGGTGGGTCTGCTTAGGGACAAATGGGGAATGGATGCCCAGTTTGGTGGACTTATTTTTTTATTGGCAGGAAATTACTAAGATGCTTGTTTTCTTCTAACACACTTGTAGTGTAGTCACTGGGGAGAATAGTGAATCCATGTGGAGTTAGCAGACACGAAATCAGTGCAACTGTATTACCTTTGTTGATTTGAGCAGCTAATCTACTTGTTAATAAGATATTTTTTACTTTCCTGTAATCACTGTATCACTGTATCACTGTCGTCCCTTCATCATTATTTGCTCCTGAGTGGGCCCCAGTAATATCTTCCATATGTCCTGTCTCATAGTAGAGCCTAAGGGCATCTACTTTCTGCTCTAGGAACATAAAGAGCCTTAACCATTCTGAATGAGGTCTATAATTGTTACGGTATTTGGCATATCAAATATAATATGGGTAGCCTTGCCAGGGTCTGCCGTGGCAGGTAGCATACTCTTGTAGGCATCTCTAAGTCCAGCATTTATTATTTTTATTTATTTTTTTCTCTGTTTATTTATTTATTTTTAAAAATTTATTATACCACCGTGAGATATACAATTACAACGCTGTACACACTTGGGGCTTCGTCACACAGGTTCCAGCACCCCCGCCTCCACCAGTGCTCCCTACGACTCCACCACTCATGTCCCCTAAATTCTCCTTCCTCCTGCCCTGCCTAAATGGCAGGTTCTTTATCTCTTTCTCTCTCCCCTCTCTCTTTCCTTCTCCTACACATTGTGGGCTGCACTACATTACCCTTGGTAGCCATCATAGCATTTTTCTTGTCTGGTATTTGATGCTCAATTCTATGTTGGTATTCAGACCTTTTGACATTTATTCACACATGTTTCCTTCTCTATCTTACCTAACCTCTGACTCCCACACGCTTGGTAATTTCCACTCTTGGTAAGATCACCTGGTATATTTATGTCATGCAACAAAATGCAGTCATTCTGTCTTTCTTTCCTTCTGACTAATTTCACTCAACATATTTTCCATGTCCATCCATTTATAGGCAAATTTCATAAATCTCATTTTTTCCTGACAGCCGCATAGCATTCCATTGTGTAGATGTACCACAGTGTTCCTTTATCCAGCCTGCTGCCTCGGGCATACTGGTTGTTTCCAGGTTCTGGGCTATTGTGAATAGTGCTAGGAAAATAAAAGTGGATTGTGCTTCGCTGTGTGTTTTGGCTTCCCAGGGCATATTCCCAGGAGTGGTATGGCTGGTTCAGAGGGGAGCTCACTTTCTAGTCTTTGGAGGAATGTCCATATTTTTTCCAGAAAGGTTACAATTATTCGACATTCTCACCAACAATGGATGAGAGTCCCCTCTCTTTTCCCCATATCCACGCCAGCACTTGTTGCTTTACCCTTTGAATATGGGCCAGTCTCTGTGGTGAGAGGTGATATCTCATTGTTGTTCTGATTTGCATCTCTGATGATTAGTGATGATGAGCATTTTTTCATATGCCTTTTGGCCATTCGAATTTCTTCCTTTCAAAGTTTCTCTGTTCATCTCTTCTCCCCATTTTCTAATGGTTTGGCTCTTTTTTCTTATATAGCTATACCAGTGCCTGATATATTCTGGACATTAACCCCCTTTATCAGACGGGTTTTGGGGTATCATTGTTTCTATCTCTGTGGTAAGTCCAGCATTTATTGGGATGAACTGGGCGCAGCCGCCAAGCGCCGTGAGCTGGGCTGTGATAGGCTGGTCTGCTGTGAGCTCCGACGAGAGAAGTCCGGATGTGGAAAACGGAGGCCCTCATGGAGGGGGCATCTGCTTGTTGCAAGGCTCTGCTGGGTGGTGGGCCAGGGCTAGAACCCACCATCCCTCCCGGGCGCCTTGTGAGCGGCTGGTCACAGGGGAGCCAGTAGCAGCTCTGTCCCATGTCTTCGTCTCTGACCAGCATACCTGAGCCGGATTTAAAAAAGGACTGCTGCAGGGTGGAACTCTATGAACCGGGCTGTGATAGGGCTGGTCTGCTGGGTGCCCTGGACGAGAGAGAAGTCCGATGTGGAAAATGGAGGTCCTCATGGAGTGGGGGGATCGTCTGGTTTGTTGGCGACTCTGCTGGGGTAGTGGGCCCCGCTAGAACTCCACCATCCCTCCGGCACCTCGTGAGCGGCCAGTAGCAGCTCTGCCCCATGTCTGAGAGTCTCTCTTTCCTGTAATGACCTCTCTTATTTTTTTTTTTGGCTTTTGGGTCACACTGGCAAAGCTTTAGGTTACTCCCTGACTCTGCACTTAGGAATTACTCCTGGGGCGGTGCTGGGGTGGGCATGTGATATGGGATGCTAAATCGAGCTAGGTCAGCTGTGAGGAAGGCAAGTGCTCTACCACTGTACTATTGCTCCAGCCCTTAAAATGAGATTTTATATTTTTTTCTTGTTCCAATTGTTCCAAGTATGCACTTTATATTATTTAGCTCACCAATGTCACGATGCCAGTATTGCTTGGCGACAGCATCTATCTCCAAACTGAATCATCAAATGATTTTTCTCCCTTGGCTGGGATGTTTCTGCAGCTTCTTATTTTGAGCTGCTTGATCAGTTCTGAGAAAAACATCACCAGTGCTCACCTTTGATGTGCTCTGATTCATGTTTTGTTGCTCGTAGGCTAACCTAGTGTGTGTTTCTTTTTCCTTTGGTACTGACTTTACTTATTCTTATTTTTGTGTTCATTTAAGTCAGTGGTAGCTTGCCACAGCAGAGCCTGGCAAGCTACCCGTGTTATATTTGATATGTGCCAAATACCAGTAATACTATAGACCCTGGTCCTACGACCTGATGGAATGGTTTGAGGCTCTTATGTTCCTGGAGCCGGTGATGCCCCTTTGGGCCACCCCCACTAGCATTTGAGCAGATATATGGAGATGTTACAGCATAAATCGATGATCAACAGGGAAGACTATATATATATATATACATATACATATATATCACTTCTTGATCACTTGATCACTTGAATCCCGCTATTCATCGATTTGTGCCTCGAGCGGGCGCCAGTAATATTTCCATTGGACCCTATCACGTGCCAATGTAGCCCAATGGCATCTGGGTTGATCTTAGGAATATGAAGAGCCTCAAACCGCTCCTTCAGGGTCTTGACAAGGAAGTCTGACCATCTTGTAGGTGGGCGGCCACAGTGATCTTTTGACATCCCGTGCGGATCCAGTCGGTAACGGCTCTTAGTCCAGCGGTTGTCTCCAAATCGCATTACATGTCCAGCCTCCATCTGATTTTCGATGCCTTGGCAAACGAGACAGCGCCCCTGATTCTGGAATAGCGACGGAGGTCAGAACTCGGATTCCTTCTCTCACTTGAGTGAGACGTGATATTCCAAGCATAGCTCTTTCGATTCCTCTCTGGGAGACCCGAATAGCATTCTCTATCCTGCTTTCGTAGGCCCAGGTCTCTGAGGCGTATGTTAATGCAGGGAGAACGGTGGAGTCAAAGAGATGTGCCCGGAGCCGGAGGTTCTTTGTCCTTTAGCTATTTCTTCGATGCCTTTGAAGGCATTCCATGCCGCCTCTCTTCCTCCTCGCGCAGCTCAGGTTTTAGGTCGCTCATCATGTTGATTTCCGACCTAGGTACACATAACTGCTGCGTCCCAGAGATGTTTGTTCCATTGAGAGTGAATGGGGCCTCTGGAACTAGTTCATTTCTCATGAACATAGTTTTCTTCAGATTCAGCTGTAGACCTATCTTCCACACATTCTGGTCAAGTCAGCCAGCATTTGTGCCGCTTGGCTAATGTTTGGTGTTATTAGAATGATGTCATCAGCGGGGAGGCTGGCGTGTAAGCTGTCACATCTCCTTCACTCCCATTCCTCCCATTCTAATTGTCGCCTGATGTTCTTGTGGGTGGTGCTGAAGAGTTTTGGTGAGATGGTAACACCCTGCCGAATTCCTCTTTGACACAAATGATCACTTCTTTGTAGAATGGTGAGATCCTGGTGGTGAATCCAGAACACAGCTCACTAAGGGATCTCTGATGTATTGGGTTGAACCCTGTTTGGCTAGGGCTTCGATGACTGCTTCAGTCTCTCCACAGAATCAAAGGCTTTCTGTTAAATCAATGAACGTGAGACAGAGCGGCATCTTGTACTCCCTACAAACCTCAATATATATTCACATTGTATTCTCTTCACAATACAAAAAAAAAATGCTTACATTTGCTTCGTGGTGAGATCTTCATGTCACTGGTAGGAATTCAAAAATCTTTCTTTCCACAAACTACCAAATTTAGTGAATGTATCTTTCGGTGAATTTACTGTTGGTTGTGTGACTCTCAGTCTAAGAGAGAGTTCTGATTTGTAGATCATGAATTCTAGTGACTCATCGAGTAATTGGTGAGACTGTATCCTTTGAGCTACTGATCTTGTATTATCCAACCTTAATTTTGAAATGTATTATATGTGTGTATTTATGTATAGGCAAAAGTTTTTCCAAATATAGGCAGAAATGAAATCAAATTAAAATGATTTAAAAATACTACCTAGTCCAGGGAAGTATATTAAAAGATTCTCTTATCTTTGGAAAAAGAAGATGAAAGTGTAAACGCAATGAGGTTGATTGGGTATCTCCGTGTGACTTTTGTTCTAGCAGATCTCGCCCCTTGGAGGCAGTGCTTCTGCTTCCTGTTTATCATGTAAACACTGAATTTCCTCTGGGCTCTCTCGGACCCTCTGGGAATTTAGAATTTTTATATGACAGTATGTCAAGTGGTTTCGAAAATCATGGGACCCACGTACTTTTTATATTTATTCATTTGTTTCTGTGCATTGAAAATATGTCTGGAGCTCACACTAGGTGGTTCTCATCTCTGACTGAGGCTATGAATCACCTGTAAGCCCTTGGACTAGCTTTCTTCCTTCTGTTCCCGACCCACTGTATGGGCACGTCCTGGGGGGTAGAGCTGGGTGCATACAACCGTGTTCAAAGAGCTCTTCAGGTAGTTCACACAGAAGCAAGTGGGAAGCTCTAGCTGTGAGCTGCAGGTCAGGCCACCAGCTTGTCAACATGAAGCATCTTGGGCTTTGTCAGTTCCTAGAGCCTGGTCTTGCTGCATCTTCTCTGGGAGCAACTGATTTGTCACCATGCACATTATAATTCGGGAGACTCAGAAATGATTGCAGAAGAAATTGTTTACTTAATTAGAAAATTCCAGGCCCTCAGTCGTAGACGCTTGGCCTTCGGGGCTTAGAAACCAGACTGTCTGGCTCTAACGGCCTGCCTGGCAAGCAGCGATTGCTCAATGCCTGGCACATAGATGTTAATCAATAGACATTTATGTGGAAGCAACAATGGAGTCAAGAGCCATGCTTGGAGTAAAGGAAGTGTTTACCAACATTGGAGTTTCAATTATTCGGAGTGGGGAAAATGCGCCTAGCCAAGACTCCCCATTCATAGAAATGGGTTCCTGATCAGCTTTAAAGTCTGTTCCCATTACATTGCTCAACCCTTTTAGTGCCCAAACACATTTGTAGCCCTTACTGCCAAATTTTACAACATGTCCCTAATGCCAAGGAGAATAAGCTCAATTTGGGTTTATTCCTTTTGTACTTATCAACTCTTTACTTTCTCTTTCTTGGGGCAGGGGTTGGTTAGTGGCAGATACTGGTTAACATTTCACTGACCAAATTGGGTCACATGTTAAGTTTATGGGTAAAGGTCAGATTGTTTGAACAAGTGAAGAATTAGGTCCATCCATGTAAATGAACAAGGACATTATCCCTCATGTCACAACACGCTAAGTTGATAGATTCAAGAATAGTTCAATAGGAATTAAGTTCAACTTTCCAGAAAAAGAAGAGACCACCAACTTTGACATTGGAAGAGAGATTGGGGCTCTAATTCAGCATATGACATAGTGGAGTTGGGGGCATACAGCAAAATGACAGTGATTTTTTTTTAAATCTAGAATCATTTGTCTTTCATGAAAGTGGGCTCATCAATTAAATACAGGCAAAAAGACACATGACAACCCTTTAATGTATGTTCCTGTAATCCATAGTCTGTAAGGGAAGGAAAAGACAAAGAGAGAGAAAGGGAAAGAAATAAAGAACCTGCCATGGAGGCGGGCTGGGGGAGGGGAAGGAACTGGGGACATTGATGGTGGGAGATGGGCAATTTGGTGGAGGGATGGGGTGCTGGAACACTGTATGACCAATACCCAAATATGAACTTTGTAATTGTATATCTTTGTAATTGTATATCTCACAGTGGTATAATAAAATACTTTAAAAAAAAAAAGAAAAATTGTCTCATCAAACTGAAATAAGGGCTATTAGGGGCAAAAGTCCATAGATAATGGACCAAGGAGACCCAGCAGGGTCTGAAGGCTTTAGTTAGCTAGAAGCTAGAAGTTTATGCAGAAAAAATACAGTGGTCTTGAAAATAAGAAGGTAGAAGGGCAAGAGCTGAAGAATGCAGATAGGCAAGCTGTAAAGTACATCCCCGACTTATAGGTGGCAGGTAAACCAATAATAATTACATAGACAATACCTGTTTAGTGCTTAGGATAAACCATGATTTTGATTTTTCAGCAACTGGAGCCTTCAGCCCTGGCATTTACAAAAGCATTTTGCATACATCATTTCATTGGATGCTCATGTCCCACCAGGAGAAGTATCACCATCTGGAATTTTCATGTGTGAAAACTTGGGCTTGGTAGGGTCACATGACTTGGCCAAGTCTAGTAAGCTGGTCGGTGATAAAGCCGGGCTCAGAAATCAGACTTTCTCCAGATAAAGCTATTTGGCTTTATATGGAATGCATGGTGAGGAGCGATGCTATTCTGGCAGAGTATTGCCAGAGACTTTTCTGGAAGAACTATACAGAGAACTCTTTCCCTCATATGAAGTACAGAAATGGAAGAGAGGGAGAGTAAGACACTAGTGGGAGTTTTCCACCTTGTAGGTATCTCCGAGAAGTTCTTCCCAGTACAGCAGAGGACTTGGTACCTTCACTGTTTTTGCCTTAAGAGTAGAAGACTCAGAGAGACGGAATTACTCTACTTGTCCCACTATGAAAAAAATGGGCTAAGGAGGCAGAAATTATAGGAATCTAGGTGGAAAAGCATTAAGTTTGAAATGGAGAAGATTGTGCAATTTCCCCCTATTTTACAAGTGAACAGGGTTGTCTGTCACATAAATATGTATACGGAGGGAAAGAAAACTCATCTGGAAGGCAGAAAAAATTGGGACACTTACCTTTCCTTCTGAGGTTGTCTGGATCAGAGGTTGTTGATTATCCACTAAGCATCTTAGCAAAGACTTAGAATCCTGGTCCTGATAAAACTGCATGATGAGTTATTTAAAATGTTGTGGTTAAGCTATTTGAGCAAAAAGAAAATTGCTCTTATTTCTGAATGGGGGCACAGTAGCTGATAGGAGTGTTTGTGGGATTAGGGGTTGGGAGCAACAATAGTGTAAAGTGGGAAATTCAAGGATGAAGTAGGCTGCAAGTATTAGCTGAAATCCCAGAGGATGGAACATGATCTGACTGGGCTCTCATGGCCTCCCACCTCTAGCTTAAATCCCGGGACTGTCTTCCTGGACGAGCTAGCATCTTTTTGTCCTTAGCACGACCCTCTCAGATGCAGCAGTCTTAGGACTTGAAAGGTGAAGTTTGCAGTCACTAGAGTTGTTTCAGACCAACAAGGTGAACAAATAGAGCAACAGCAGTTGTGGGCAGAGTAGGGGAGAGCGGAAAAACCAACCCTTGGATCCTGCCCTGACCTTCAGGGATCAGATAAAATATGTCTCAAAGGAAGGTCAAAGAAATATGAGTGTCACTTTAAGTCCGTCTTCCAAATCACCCACAAAATGTCTCTGCCCCCACTTCCTACCCCTATATTATCCTGGAAACACACATTCACTTCAACACACACACACACACACACACACACCATATAAATTCTGGGGAATTGAATTTCAGCTTAGCTAAATTGACACGCTCCTATCAGGTCAAGAGGTGCTGAGCTCCGAGGCCTCTCTGTCTTCCCCCCCACTCCCTCTACCCTTGAGTCATCATCTTTCTCTAATTGCATTCTCTGTGTTTCCCAATCCTCGAAGCCGATGTGGCTGAGTGCCAGGTGGGACCTTGGCAAAAGCCCAGTCTGTTTGAGCTTACAGGAAAGAAAACATCATGTCTCCTCCAGCTCATCCTCTTTCCTTCAGACTGGAAAGCTGGAAGCCGAGCAAGGTGCATGTGGCATGGCTGCTGTCTTTGTTCTCGTTCAGGCAGTGTTTTTCACACACACATTTGGGGGCCCTAGCGCTGAGTGTGTGCCCGCAGTTCTGGTAGGCCAGAGTGATTCCCAAAACAAAGGAGAACTGTCTGCTTTGGCAGCCGCCGCCATTTTCCCCTAGAATTCTAGAGGCAGCAGACACTCACTTGGTTTTTGCCAGCCTCTCTCTTTGTCTAAATCCTCCCATTTGGCTAGGCCCTTTGGCACGCCTCTGTTTGAACGGTGATGTAAGAAACAGCTCCTCTCGCTTTATGAGCTTGAACCCAAGTGCAGGGACATGTGCCTCGCAGGATGGAGATTTACATAAACATTTCTGGGCCATCAGATCTCTGGGAAGCATGTTTCTATGTTCCAGATGTAGGGTAGGGGTGGCCAGATCCCATGCGGAGATCACAGCTCAGTAACTTGTGGATGACCTCCCAGAGAAGTGATTCAATGTAAGCCCTGCAAAAAGGACATGAGAGGCCCAGATCACCCTTATCCTTTTGGTGCTATTTAAAACGTGGGCAAGAAGCCATATTTTGGAGATGAGGAAAGCTGCCTTTTCCTTTTCCTAATGACACCAAAAAATCTTAAGCGCTGTCAGGAGAAGCAATATTCATCTCTCAATCAGTATTAACCGCTAATCAGAGTGCAGAGAGGGCTGGAACTCTCGGCAAGCAGCAGGTGGCTGGTTTTATTTTTTTTCAGTGCCACTTAAAGATTATTTGAAAAATCTCCTTCAGAGGCCAGTGTGTGGGGGACATAGCCCCAGTCAGAATTTAAAGTGATCCAAAATACAATATTAGTGATTGATGCAGCCGCCGCAGTCAGACGCTGGGGCTTAATTAGAGAAGCATTGCAGCTGTTTGTGGTGCCAGCCACTTGCTGGTCTGAGGCTGTTGTGTGGCTCGCGCCTACAGGACATCTCCTGAAGCAGAGACAGAAGCAAGCCACCAGGCATGAGGATGATGGCTTTTTTAAAATTTATTTTTCTAGTGCTGAAATGAGTAGACGGCTGGTGGCAAAGGAGGGAGGGATGTTTTTGCAATGGAATAAAGGTGGGCTGGAGCCTTCTCTTGCATAGTGATAAACTGAGTGCAGGGATGAACCAGTCGGATGTACCTAGCCTAGAGCTGGTGAACTGTGTGCTAAGAGTGAACCAGTGTGTGGGCTCGGGGCCGTGGCTGCTTTGCATGTGCAATAGCCTCTTGTCTCCAACCCACCCTTCACTTTACAAGTGTGCTAGGATGCCACGCTACTGCTGCAGTCTTTTGAGCTATTATTGTGGACCAACACATGCCATAGAAATTATGAAAGCTTGAATTAGTATATGGGGTGTTGGGGGAATCCCACCCCTGGTCTCTTCCCTGGGATAGACAAGTCATCAACAGCACCAGTGAGCGACTGAAGCGAAAGGACAGCAGGTAGGACTTGCCTTGGGCATGACTGACCTTTATTAAATTCTGACACCCTTGTGGTGATCCAAGTCCACCAGGAATGAGTTTTTGTTTTGCCCTTTGGGTCACATCTGGTGATGC
The DNA here is from genome assembly GCA_021461705.1 of Cryptotis parvus. Classification (NCBI taxonomy): domain Eukaryota; kingdom Metazoa; phylum Chordata; class Mammalia; order Eulipotyphla; family Soricidae; genus Cryptotis; species Cryptotis parvus. The sequence goes on along the minus strand of JAJIBD010033745.1, from coordinate 7,549 downwards.
TCAGGGGGTTACTCCTGGCTCTGCACTTAGGTATTACTCCTGATGGTGCTCGGGGACCATATGGGATTCTTGGAGTCAAACTTGCACTGGCCACATGCAAGGCAAATACCCTATCCACTGTACTATCATTCCAGGCCCCAGGAATAATTTTTTTAATTTAATTTAATTTTATTTTATTTTTTGCTTTTTGGGTCACACCCAGCAATGCTCAGGGGTTTCTCCTGGCTCTGCACTCAGGAATTACTCCTGGCTATGCTCGGGGGACCATATGGCCCGTGCAAGGCAAACACCCTACCCACTGGGCTATTGCTCCAGCCTATCCAGGAATAATTTTTGAGTGTATAGTTAGGAGTAAGTGCTGAGCACTGCTTGGTTTGCTCCACCCCGCCCCAAAGCATTAAAAATAATCAGAGGGGTTCGCAACAAAAAAGTCTGTTTAATTATATATGTATGTAGAATTGACACATTTGTAGATTCTAAGGTAAAACAGGGGAAGGATCTGGTATATCTGCCCTATGTAAAGGAACTGGAGGGGAGTGGTCTGGAAGGGAAGAGATTTTGTATGCCCAAGAGGGGATGAGGTCCTCCTTAGTCATAGAGAGAAAATATGAGTTTCTTGATGGGGAAGATGTGTTTGCTAGTAGATATTAGTTAGGTATTATGTCCCAACCTGGATTCTTCTAGGTCTTACAAGAGGAGAATTGGGATTGCTTTGTCCATTAGGAAAAGGCCAAAGGGTCTAGATAAGGGGCAGGTGCTCCCCCCCTTTCCACAGCCACTACTGCTCTTCCCCTGCAATCCCTGAATTTTTAGGTTAGTGTAGTGTCTCCTGAGACCGTGAGGACTCCTATGACCTGTGTTTCCCACACCAAGGTGACACATGGGGCAGATGTCTGTTTGGGGCATACAGAGATGATCCCTGATCATTTGAGGGAAACCATTTCATTGCTGCTTTCGAACTACTCTCTTGTCTGGGAAACCTGAGAAGATCTAAGGGATTGAGTGTTTCACTTCACCTGTCGATGAGAAGGCTAATGTTTAATTATGCATTTGAAGCCTCTTGTGTCTCAAACTGGAAATGACTAGAATGGACCAGCTGTTTACAGCTAAATCTCCGCACGCATGAGTGATCTTTTTCCCAGGGACAACTAAAGAGAACAATTGATTGAAGCCCAATGTACATTAAATGCACCGAACTGAGAGAACACTACCCAAGAGCACCGCACTGGTGAAGCAGGATTGTTAAATCTTCAAAATGGCTCCATCCAACTGGAGGGTGTCATGCTGGGTGAGTCAGAGGAAAGGGATGGATACAAAATGATCTCTGTATCCCTGGAGGACTCACAGACATGGGGCAGAGCTGCTACTGGCTCTCCCTGTGCCCAGCCGCTCATGAGGCACCCGGGAGGGATGGCGGGTTCTAGCCCTGGCCCGCCACCCCAGCAGAGTATCGCAACAAGCCAGATGACCACCACTCCATGAGGGCCTCCATTTTCCACATCCGACTTCCCCTTGTCATAACTCCACCCAGGAGACCAGCCTATCACAGCCCGGCTCACTGCGGCTGTTTGCGGCTGCGCCGTGTTCATCAATAAATGCTGGATTTAGAAACGACTACAAGAGTAGGCTACCTGCATGGCAGAGCCTGGCTACCCGTGTCGTGATTTGATATGCCAAATACCAGTAACAATTATAGACCTCATTCCCATGACCTGATGGAATGGTTTGAGGCTCTTTATGTTCCTGGAGCAATCAGGTGCCCTTGGGCTCTACTAGCATGAGACAGGACATATGGAGATGTTACTGGTGCCCGCTTGAGCAAATCGACGATGAACTGGAAGGCAGTGATACAGTGATCCCTGGAGGACTTAAAGATACAGAGCAAGGCAGCAACAAATGTCCAAAGAAACACAACAAGGCAGCAACAAAGGTCCAAAGATACATAACAATCAACACAATAGAGTTCTGTGAGGAGGGAATTTGAGAGGGAGGGGTGTCAGAGTCCTCAGGAGAGGGGGTGGGCACACTGATGAAGGGTGTGTGTTGGGAATATGTGCGTGAGAAACCATATTGATATGACTGTAAACCACAAAATCTCAGTTAAAATAAAAATTAAAACCAAAATATTTCTATCCAGAGACCAGGGAGATGAGGTACATGCTCTGACCCCTGTTTTATCCCCCCAGAGCCATATGGTCCCCAAAATGCTGCTGTGTACTTCTCTGGAGGCCCGCAAGAACCGTTGGGTATGACCTAAGAGTAGCCCCCAAGGTTCCCCGGTGACTGAGAAATGCCCAATACCACAAAACCAAGCCCCGCATCCTTGGGTCCTTCTGTTGAACTACCATTCTGGTTGCTAAGAATATCTAGGTAGGGGTCCCCAGACCTCCTGATTACTACTTTGGAAACCTTCCACCCCAATCTCTGCCCAATGAGAACCCAGTTATTTTTTTACTTTTGGGGTCACATTCAGCGGTGCTCAGGGGTTCTTCCTGGCTCTGCACTCAGGAATTACTCCTGGTGGTGTTTGGGGAACCATATGGGATGCCAGGGATTGAACCTGGGTCATCCGTGTGCAAGGCAAATGCCCTATCCACTGTGCTATCATTCCGGCCCTGAAACCATTCTTCCTAAGTGTTGTGGCTTAGTGCTATGAGGTATCAGGTCAAGAGTTCCCCATTCAAAAAGGGACTCTCATCCACTGCTGGTGGGAGTGCCGACTGGTCCAGCCCATTTGGAAAACAATATGGGCATTCCTCCAAAGCTAGATATTGAGCTCCCATTTGATCCAGCAATAGCACTCCTGGGAATATACCTGAGAGACCAAAAAACACATAGCAGAAACACTATCTGTACTTCTTTATTCATCTCTGCGCTATTCACTATAGCTAGAATCTGGAAACAACCTAAATGCCCGAGAACAGAGGACTGGCTAAAGAAACTGTGGTTCATCTACACTATGGAATACTATGCGGCTGTCAGAAAGGATGAAATTATGAAATTTACCTGCAAATGGATGGACATGGAGTCTATCATGCTGAGTGAAATTAGTCAGAAGGAAAAGGACAGATATAGAATGACTGCATTCATTAATAGGATATAGATACCAGTGTTTTACTAAATATGGGAAATGGTAATGGCAGATTAAAACTCACCACTGAATATACACAAAGAGACTTAAGTGATAAACTCTAAATATCTGCAGGGCTAGCCACAATGTGTAAAATAAGAGGGAGAGAGATGCAGAGACAGAGAGAGAGATAGAGAGAGAAAGAGAGGAAACTGGGGTACCTGCTATTAAGGCGGGTGGGGACGGGAGGGGGAAGGGTACATTGGTGGTGGAAATGGGGCACTGGTGGAGGGATGGGTGCTGGAATACTGTATTACCAAGAACCAATTATGAACACCTTTGTAATTGTATGTTTCACTGTGGTATAATAAAAAATTAAAAAAAAAGAGTTCCCCATTCCTTATTGACAATGGCTACAAAAACATGAAGTTAAACATATATGCCAAGAGCTATTATTCTTGCCTATAGGTTAAACTTAAAAAGATCTTCTGGGCTTTAAAATTGAAACTAAAAAAAATTAAAAAGTAGATAAAGGGATATGTATGATAACCCTCAGTGTGTGTACTGCAAACCACAATGCACAAAAGAAGTGGTGGGGGAGTTCCTGCCATAGAGACAGGATGGGGGTGGGGAAACTGGGGCCATTGGTGGTGGAAATGTGCACTGGTGGAGGGATGGTGCTGGAGCACCGTATGACTGAAACCCAATCATGAACAGCTTTATAATTGTCTATCTCATGGTGATATAATAAAATTTAAAAAATTACCCTTAAAAAATCACTGTGTGAGAATTTGGAATACACTTGTCTTTCTCAAGGGAGAGCAAGGGAGAAATGAGTCTTTTCAAAGACCCATTAGTTTCCTCAGGTCATAAGTTTTCTTCCCAGTGCTGGGACAGGTGTAGTGCAGAGAGAGCTTCCATTAGTGATAAGGTTTACGGTTTTGACTGCAGTCATTGCACTGCACCACAAACCAAGCGTCCAAGATCTGCTCCTGTTGTGTGTCACTTCTAGTTCACCTCTTCCTTGTCTTCCTCCTCACCAACTGCTTTCCCCACAGTTCCGTAATCGAAGGCCAAGGGCTTGTCATCATTTGGTACTGTCACCTCCCTCTTTTGCTTCATCTCTATCACACTGGTGGGTGAGGCCATCTGGTATTAGGGAAAAGGAGAGTTTGTGCACCGCTGAATGGATTATATGTCAAAGCTTAGATCAGGCCTTCTGGTCCTGAGGTGAGCGTGTCTTTGAGTGGATTTGTCTCTAAAGACAGTATGCAAGTATGTGGCAATGTGGAGGTCAGCTACCAAGGAAGTGTGCGATCAGCTTTGCAATTGAAGAGAACAGATGACAACAGAGCAGATCAATCAGTTGAACTGCAGTTTGGTCATGGGCTCCTTGCTCTAGGTGGCTGCCTTGTGCTTATGTGAGAGCTTGCTCTATTGTGGCTTTTTATTAAAGGTAGAACAGAACCCTTTTAGTTGTATGGACTAATGATTGTTGATCACTTGTGAGTAATGCTTCCATACATGTTTCGTTGACAAAATAACTGATGAACATGATTTTTTGGGGGTCTTTTCTAATGGACTCTGATGGGAAAGCTGACAGCAGTAAGTAGTAGGAATATTACAATACTTCATCAAAATCTCTGAAAGGAGAGATGGATTACAGTGCTTTATATATCACTACACGCCATAAGGGCAATAAATAAAAATTGCTGATAATGGATTGAATGAATGAGCCAGAGCCTGGTGAGACGCTGAGTGAAAGATGGACTTGGCTATTTTGGGTAATGACTATGGATATAAAGTAGGAATTGTTAATAGAAAGTGAGTGCATAGGTAATAAACACACTCCTTGAAATGTATAGACAGGCCCTGAACCTGCAGAATAATGCTAATTGTGATGCATGAAAGCAGCAATTACTTTTATTTATTGGTACTTATTCATCTTCTAGTCCTGCAAATAGTTTTCCATGAGTTTTGCTTAGAGTATCTTTTCTCTCTGTGCGTCTACTTTCCTGAAAACATCATTTACCCTAAGCCTCCTTTGATCATTTGGGTAGCAATGGGCCAGTTCAAGTAACTCACGTCATTTCCCATATTTGGACACAGCTCTGCCATGCATAACACAAAAATACTCCAAAAGTTTGTGTGCCCTGCCTATATTCAGGATGTCAATGGCCTAGAGAAAGGAGAGAGAGATGAGTAGGGAAGATAGACTTTCATCACGGATTCAGGAATCCTCAATGTTTTAAGGGCTAAAATTGGCAAATTTCAGAGAGCCAGGGAGCAAATGAGAGGCGAGGCCCCAGGGTGTATGGCTAGGGTGTTGGGGCCCAGGGAAGACAGGACAGTGTCATTGGAAATCCAAAGGCAGATAATTTTTCATGCAGAGTGGTGTGACCCACAGGGCTGAGACGTGAGTTGAGATGAGGCCCCCTGACCCGGAGTCACTCTGCAGCACTTTCTCTCCTAAGTTTTAGCATCCTTCCAAACTTCCTGCATTCCTGGGCAGACAAAGTGTTGCAGGACTCCTCTAAGAGCCTCTGCATCTGCTCTTAATTGCCTCCTGCAAATCACTTCGTAGATAAGGGGTAGTTTAAATGTGGCAATTTATCTGACCATGTATTTTGTACTGGCTGGTATAAATATTCTCTCATGCTACCACAATCATCGTGGGACTAGTTGGATCTTACCAGCATATTTGCCTGGCCACATTGGATCCCTAAGTAATTATACCAGAGAGAAATGCTGTTTGCCTCCAAGTAAGCAAGCATGGCTCCCTGATAACTCAAAGGCAACTAAAATACAAAACTACCGTGAAGTAGAGCGAGACTTGTGAAGGCTTGGAGAAATATTTAACTGGCATTAGTATTAGTCTTTGGTACAGAGACATGCTGTCTCAGAAACCCCCTTTTCTACCCTATAAATGCTTTTTCCAGGCAGATCTTGGCTCAAGACATTAGCATATAAAAGACATTAGGTGAGGTGCTGGGAGAAATTACCTGAGGGCATTTGACCCTCCCTGCCAGCGGAAGTTACATTTAGCTTACAGCTCCTCCCAGCTCTGCTAAGAGGCTTTGAATTAGCTCTGAGTCCTTGTAAACAGCCAGAAGGTCTCCTAAAGGTTGCTACATTTCTATAGAACTATTTTCCTGTTTTCATCTCTAGATAGCCCAGCCCAGAATGGGCTGGGCTGGGGAGTTTGAGCGGATTTCTAGCTATAAAATAAGCTGCAAGAAGAAAGAAGCTCTCTTTTTTTCCCCTTTTTGCCATTTTGGCTTCCCTTGGCATTTTCCTTCTCCGTCCTCTCCATTCTCTGTTGGGCCTCAACACGTGGTGGCAGCCATCTTGGCCTACACCTGGCTGGGGCCTAGCTGGGAACCCAGAGTCCAGAGGTTTTCCCTCCTCTTGGATTGTATATTGGAACCTGTGATAGTAAAGTCCTTTTAAAACTGCATTGGATTCCTGGAGTCTTCATCCGTTCCCTGCCGGCTTCGGGGGTAGAAGGGAACTCGCTTCCCAGCACTGTTGGGGACCCCGTGGCATCCCGACAACAAAGGACTACAAATAGTTGTAGATTTGTGTTTTGCTTTTATGTTAGTATGATTTGCAATTCTGTAAAAAGTGTCATGTGCAAACGGGCGCATTTCACTCTTGACGTGGCACTCTTAGTTAAAACACAAGCCCCTTGTGGTAACAATAAGTCCCTTAAAAACAGGTTCTTCTCTGCTTCCTTGAACATCTGTCTCTGTTCAATGTGGGCTCTTTCTCCACACTGGGTTTTATAAACATTCCAATTAGTTCTCCTTTGGGAAAGTTCTGCTTCATTTTTTTCCCTGCCTAGTGTTTATGGTCCTAACTCTTCACTTATGTAGTTATTCATTAAATCATCATTTTTGTATATCAAAATAAAAACTTTTAGAAAAGGTGGTATCGCCTTTTCTAAAAACACCCATTGGATCAAGAAACATGGAGGTCACTCGTCAACTTGGACAGGGCTAATTTGGTGAAATGAGATGGGTGAAATCAACTCTGAGTGGGAGTCCACTGAAGGGAAAAAAAAGTAAAAGTAAAGTTAAAAATTTAAATAACTTCCCCAGAGTTATTAAAGTCAGTGACGCCATTTTCATTTATTCCCTTGGAGCCACTGTTCAGACAAGCTGTTAGGGATTCCATCCAGCAAGGCCTCTCATCCATCTGGGCTTGATACTATTTCCAGCACTTGGTGGGACTCCTGGGAACCAAACGACCCTGTAGCCAGCCCACCTGGTCTAGGGATTTCCAGGAGCAGCTGGCTTGTTCCAGAAGGGGCCAAGTTGTTCAATCCATCAGACTTCCAGGTCCAGCTCTGTGGAAAATTCTCGACTGGTTATTTTCCCCTATGAATCACCCACATTTTCCATCTGAACTAAAAGAAGAAAAAATAATCCTAGTTACCACCTCTCTCAAGGGCCAACTGCATGTGGCCTTGCACTTCCT
>JAJIBD010033743.1:0-35312 GCA_021461705.1 Cryptotis parvus | reverse complement strand
AAGGTGTTGCAGGACACCTAAAAGCCTCTGCATCTGCTCTGAATTGCCTCCTGCAAATCACTTCATAGATAAGGGGTAGTCTAAATGTGAAGTTTATCTGACCATGTATTTCTATACTGGCTGGTATAAATATTCTTTCATGCTACCACAATCATTGGGACTAGCTAGATCATACCAGCATATTTGCCTGGCCACGTGGATCCCTAAATAATTAGACCAGAGAGAAATGCTGTTTTGCCTCCAAGCAAGCAAGCATGGCTCCCTGATAACTCAAGGGCAACTAAAATACAAAACAACCGTGAAGTAGGCGAGACTCTTGTGAAGGCTTGGAGAAATATTTGACTGGTACTATATTAGACTTTGGTATAGAGACAAGCCATCTTGAAACCCCCTTCTCTACCCTATAAAGGCTTTTCCAGGCAGATCTTGGCTCAAGACATTAGCATATAAAAGGGCCTAGGTGAGGTGCTGGGAGAAATTACCTGAGGGCATTTGACCCTCCCTGCTTTCCATAATAGGGGAGGGAGGGAGGTCTGAGTTGCAGGGGTATAAAACAAGCCTGCTTCCTCTCGTGCTCTCTTTTTTGGGCTCTCTCTTTGTGAGCTCAGACCCTTCTTGGTAGTCTTGTCTTTGTCTCCCTCTTTAAGGGGCCTTTACACGTGGTGGCTGCCATTTTTGCCTACATGTGGCTGGGGTTCTAGCCAGGAATCCTAAGCACAGGGTTTTTCCTATTGTGGATTTGTATGCCTGAACCTGTGATAAGTAAAGCCTTTTAAAACTGCATTGGATTCCTGAGTCTTCATCCATTCCCTGCCCGCCGGTAGAAGGGAACTCGCTTCCTGGCACTGTCAGGGACCCCAGAGGCGCTCCCGACACACTGTCACTGTCTGTATCCTGTCTTCTGTCATCATCGATTTGCTCGGCGGGCCCCAGTAACATCTCCATCGCCAGTCTCGCTCTGTAGAGCCCATCTGTTGCTCCAGGAACATAAAAGCCTCAATCCATTCGGAATGAGGTCTATATTGTTACGGTATTTGCAATATATCAAATACAACATGGGTAGCTTGCCAGGCTCTGCCGTGCAGGTGGCATCTCTTGTAGGGCATCTCTAAGTCCAGCATTTATTGATGAACCGCGGCTGCGGCTGGTCTGCTGGGGGGAGGGGTCCCCGACACAAGGATACAATTAATAAGGACAAAAAGGTAAATTCATCATGAAGATTCTGTCCTAAATTTGCATGTATCTGAGTACAAAACTTCTGGGTATATAGAAACAGAAGAGATTACTGTATTATCTTTTTGAGGAAACTGGCTAGCATCATGAACCACATTTTCATAGAGGTGCATCCACCACACTGAATAAAACTTGTTCTTGAAAGAGAATTTCCAAGATAGGTACACTGTAATGACTGTGATTTTGAAATTAAATGCAAGGGAATCATAAGTAACCTTATCGTATCCCAAGAACATCACTCCAGTATGTTTTAAGAAAACAAAAGGAAAAAGCATTTCTACTCTAGTCATAAATAACAGTTATGATATATTATGAATACTAGAAATTCTTCATTTCAGGGGCAATGTGTACTAAAGAAAATTCTGACAAGATATTCTATAAAAATATCTTTAAAGTAAAATAAAGTAATATAATACAGACTCCACTAGTAAAATGTGATAGATCTAACCATCTAAGCACTTGTATCACTTGTCTTCCTGTTGTTCATCAATTTGCTTGAGTGGGCACCAGTAACATTTCCATATGTCCTGTCGCATGCTAGTGTAGTCCAAGGGCCTCTGCTCCCTCCAGGAACACGAAGAGGCTCAAATCATTCCTTCAGGCCCCGGGAATGAGGTCTATAATTGTTAGTGGTTTTTGGCATATGAATTACGACATGGGTAGCTTGCCAGGCTCTGCCGTGTGGGTGGTATACTCTCTGTAGTAGGCTCTCAATTTGTGCATTTACTGATGAACTGCCAGCAACAGGGAGAGATCAGCTTATCTCTTGGGTGGAGCTCTGATGGGTGGAGTTCCGGATGTTGAAAATGACAGACCTCATGCTCCAGGGGTTCCTCCTGGCTTCTTGCGAGGCTCTATTGGGATGTTGGCTAGGGCTAGAACTTACCTTCCCTCCCGGATACCTCATGTTCATCAGAGCACAGGGAGAGCCGGTAGCAATTCTGCCCTGTTACCTGTGTCTCAAATCATCGTAATAAATAATAAAAAATAAACAGTCAATTAAAATGTGTAAATGTTTATTCTTTGTGACAGGGTTAGGATTAGTGTACATAATTTAGAAAAAAGTCCAGGACACAAAATCTAAAACTGCTCTTATTCTCTTACCCACACAAACGCAGGGTTGGCACCAAAGAATGAGCAGCTCTTCTTATTCTTCTCTCCCCAACCACGCCTCACTTGGTTTGTCTTATTCCTAGTCTGGCTTTGCATTAATCAAAGACATTCAAATAACAGCAGTGAGGGGCTGTTCATATCTTCCTGTAATTCCTGCTCATATTTATTCCTTGTGTTGCCCTTCATATATGTACATGGCATTGGATATCACGATGAGCACATGCCTGAAGTGATACTCTGTGACATTTTGCCCACAGCCTTGCTACTGGAAGAAGCTCTGTGAGAGAAACCAGCTGCAATTTTGTAAAGCTAAACTGCAATATGCAGAAGTGCAAGTGATAAAAAAGAAATCAAGACCTTCTGCCAACAGCAATGCAAGCAGGCTATTTAGAAACTGGCTTTTCAGTCTCCGTCAAGCACTCAGATGACTGTAGCCTTCATCAATTTTTTAATTGGAACCTATAAAAATCCTGAGCCAAAGCCATTCAGCCCCGTTATTCCTGGAATTCTTGACTCACAAAAGCATTGAGATAATAAAGGCATATCATTTTAAACCATTTGTTTTTCAGCAACAGATAGCTAACACAAGAGCAGATGATTCATTTTATAATTTGTACCTTACAAAATAAAAGGGATTTTGTGTCAGCAATAGAGTTTTTCATAATGGATAAGATCACAGACTCTGGAGCCAAACTGTCTCAGACTGATTTCTGGATTAGGTCATTTATTAGCTGTGTAGTCTTGGAAAAATTCCTTAACGTATTTGTGTTCTACTTCTTCATTTATAATAGCATCTATACTATGCTGTAGATAGAAAAAATAACTAGAAGTGTCAATGATACGTAAAGTGTCTAAAATAATGAGCAAATGGAAGTATTATAATTTCTATTTTTCAGTGATTGTTTCTCACATAGATACAATTACCGTTACCTTTGGCAGTGGGTGAGTGTGCACCTTTATTCATGTGTAAATATGTTTTTGCTAATGCATTATGTAGTAATACATGGAAATGGACGTGCAGCTGCTGAAATGACATTTTGAACTTCAGAGAAGATATGAGGGATCTTCCCAACTTCATTTTGGTGTGAAAATTAGTTTTATGGATTATACAGCTAAGAAAAACATCTCTTTCATTCCATTTAAAACAAAATTTATTCAAGACATATTCCTGGCTCTTTGCTCAGGGAATCACTCCTGGAGAGGTACAGGAAATTACATGTGGTTCTAGGAAGCAAACCTGGGTTGGCCATGTGCAAGACAAATGCTCTACTGGTTTGCAACATCTCCCGCTTGCCCTATCATTCCAATTAGATTTTATGGTTGCTTTGTTCTTCTTTATTGGATGTGCTCCCAGATTCAGTAACTGCCTTTTTGTGATTTCGCTCCTTATTGTAAGCTTGCAGCAGGTGCACAATAAAGAGTGCAAATGCTGAGGGTTTGCAACAAGCAACGTGCAGTTCCCCCATTAGTGAATATTTTATTTTCTTGCATTATGGTGTATGTATGTTTGTGTATGTGTGCATGTGTACATGTGCGACCTACATGCATTTCTTCTTTAAAGGAATTTTCTTATTGCTCTGCAGACATCATCTAGCCTGAGCTGAAGGTTACCATGGTGATTTGGCCATCCTGGATGGCTTTAAGACTACATCTTGCTAAGGTGTTTTCAGGGAGGAATGGAGGACTGTGTTTTGCTGTAAGCTAACCTTCCCTGACACTTCATCTGAGAATAATTAAGCAACTTTGCTCTTAGTAGACATCCAGGCTGACTGTTGTCAAAAACGTAAAGTAGATAATATTTCTCTTTTACACTTTCCTTTTCTGTGACCTTTTCTAAAGTAATAACATCTTTCTTTTTTCTCTATAGGCATTTGATAACCTTATATTACTTCAGACCTTCCTTCCTACAAGAAATAAAATAGGATAATCTTATTTACATTAAGACTTAAAAAGTCTTATCACTATACATGAATTGCATGGTTCATGCTTACCTAAAAGCTCTTCACTTATTCTATAGAACAATATTTAATATATTTTTGGAAATGATAGAAATTTCTGTAGTTACTAATGTGCAATAATTTATTCATTTTTAAATTTCACTATAAAATTTAATTAGCTTGAAGTCCCCAAATATATTTATATATGTATGTATATATATATGAAGCAAATATATCCACATTATCGTGTGTTAATGTAAGTTTGTGACGTTTGAAAACAGGTCATACGTGAATAAGTAGATGAAATGGCATTTGATGAGCAAATGAAATTATTATTATTAATATTAAAATATTATTAATTATTATTATTATTATTAATAGAGACTCAGACATGGGGCAGAGCTGCTACTGGCTCTCCCTGTGCCCAGCCGCTCACGAGGCACCCAGGAGGGATGGCAGGTTCTGGCCGTGGCCTGCCACCCCAGCAGAGCCTCACAAGAAGCCAGATGACACCCTCCCCCCCGCCCCATGGGGGCCGCCATTTTCCACATCCGGACTTCCCTCTCATCAGAACTCCACCCAGCAGAAGAGCTTACAGTGATACAGTGATACAGTGATACCCATTTAAGCTCCAAACAGCATACTTCTTTTTAAATAAATTTTATTATACCATCATGAGATAAACAATTACAAAAAATGTTCATGTTTGGGTTTCAGTCATACAGTGTTCCAACACCCAACCCTCCACCAGTTCCCATTTCCCACCACCAATGTCCCCAATTCTCTCCCCCTCTCCTAGCCTGCCTCTATGGCAGGTTCTTTATATCTTATCTCTCTTTCTCTCTCTCTCTTTCTCTTTCTTTCTTTCTTTCTTTCTTTCTTTCTTTCTTTTCTTTCTTTCTTTCTTTCTTTCTTTCTTTCTTTCTTTCTTTCTTTCTTTCTTTCTTTCTTTTCTTTCTTTCTTTCTTCTTTCTTTCTTTTCTTTCTTTCTTTCTTTCTTTTCTTTCTTTCTTTTCTTCTTTCTTTTTCTCTCTTTCTTTCTCTCTCTTTCTCTCTCTTTCTCTCTTTCTCTCTTTCTCTCTCTCTTTCTCTTTCTTTCTTTCTTTCTTTCTTTCTTTCTTTTCTTTCTTTCTTTCTTTTCTTTCTTTCTTTCTTTCTTTCTTTCTCTTCTTTCTTTCTTTCTTTCTTTCTTTCTTTCTTTCTTTCTTTCTTTCTTTTTCTTTCTTTCTTTCTTTCTTTCCTTTCTCTCTCTCTCCTTCCTTCCTCCCTTCCTTCCTTCCTCTCTTCCTTCCTCTCTTCCTTCCTCCCTTCCTTCCTCCCTTCCTTCCTCCCTCCCCCCTCCCTCCCTTCCTCCCTCCCTCCCTCTCTCTCTCTCCTCCCTCCCTCCCTCCCTCCCTCCCTCTCTCTCTCTCTCTCTCTCTCTCTTTCTTTCTTTCTCTTTTTCTTTCTTTCTTTCTTTCCTTTCTTTCTTTCTTTCTTTCTTTCTTTCTTTCTTTCTTTTTCTCTCTTCCTTCTCTTATATTGTGGATTGCAGTACATACATTTAGTGATATGGGTATCTTTTTGCCTGTATTTAATGCGCAGTTTTAGGTTAGTATTAGCACTTTCAACAATTATTAGCACACTGTTCCCTTCTCTGTCTTACCTAATCTCTGACTCTATGTATCACATTGTTTCATTCTAACAGTTAATTATATTAAACACATCTGAAAACTTTACAGTTTCTTTCTTTGTATATATAGATATATGTGTGTATATGTATGTAACATGCATAAATGTATATAGACACACCTGTATATATGTAGGATCTTTTATGCCTTTTTTTTTTATTTTATCTTATATAATTCCTTTAATTATTGTGACAGTTAAGTTTACATTTTCTCTTCTAACTTCTTACTTCATAAGTTATGCACATGACATTTATCTTGGTTTCTTGATCTTAGTTATTGCTGCTTTTCTTATTTATTACTATTTATTATTTAAAAATAAATAAATCCTTTTTACCATTTTTAGATAAATAAGTAATTTTAACATAATAAAGCTGACTTAGGGGGGATTAATTCTTTAAGCCTTTGCTTGGCTGAAAAATTATCTTGCCTTCAATCCTGAACGTTAACCTCACCAGGTAAAGCATTCTTGGTTATAAGTCATTTTTACTTTCCACCCTTTGAATTAGTTTTTGCTATTCTTTTCTAGTTTTTGAAAGATTTGTTGTAAAGATTGCTAAAATCATATGTGACAAGTTATCTCATCTTTAAAATTTCTAAAGACTATTTAGTTGTTTTATTAACATGTCTTGGTTTGATTATCTTTGGATTCCTCTAATGTGTAATCTAGGGGAGTTATTTAATTCCTGGTACTTATTTCCTTTCTCAAACTGGGACAGTTTTGAGCATTATCTATTTTTTTCTCAAACTAGGACAGCTTTGACCATTATCTCCTCAAACATTTTCCTTTCCACTGTTTATCTTTGTTCTCCTTCTGAGACTCATAATACAAATGTTCTTCTTGTTCTTGTTCCAGAGGTTCTTCTAAATTGCCTTCACTTTTTGAAAACACTTTTTACATTTTGCTCCTTTATTTGTGTAAACACTATTATTTTATCTTCCAACACTCTAGTTTCTGCTTTACTTTAGTCTACTTTGAACCCTAAATTGCAGTTTTCATTTGCATCACTGTCTTAATTTTTTTTTGAAACATATGTTTGGCTCATTTTAAAAGCATGTCGTTCTTTCCTTCTCCCAAGACCGCATATTATCTTTAGTATTTTTTTTTTTTTTATTTCTTTTTAAGCACAGCCACATGACATTTTTATTTTTCAATTAAGATGTAGCCACTCTCAGCAAAATATAAACATTAATAAACATGAAATGCAAATAGCACAATGCTCATCTGAATCATGACCTACACTAGCCCACTTTGGCACAGTTCTTTCTGGGTCTCAGGTGAAGACACTGAGAGGCAGTGGCTGATCTAGGCCAGTACAAAGACCCAGCCTTCTCCAAAATCTTTATCTTTTTTTTTTCCATTTTAATTTTTTTTTTTTTAAGTATTTTATTATACCACCGTGAGATATACAAATGAAAGGATATACAATTAAAAAGTTCATGTTTGGGTTTTTGGTCATACAGTGTTCCAGCACCCGTCCCTCCACCAGTGCCCATCTCCCACCACCAACATCCCCGGTTCCCTCCCCCTCCCCAGCCCTCCTCCATGGCAGGTTCTTTATTTCTTTCCCTTTCTCTCTCTCTTTTCCTTCCCCTCCAGACTATGGATTACAGAACATACATTAAAAAGGTTGTCATGTGTATCCCCCTGCCTCTATTTAATGCTCAGTTCCAGGTTGGCACTAGTACCCTCGACAATTATTAGCACCCTGTTCCATTTTCTGTCTTACCTAACCTCTGACTCCCACACGTTTGGGATAATTTCCACCTTTGACAAGACCTCCTGATATATATTTCACTTGACCTTGGATATTGGTATCATAATATGTACATATATATTTATGCCATGCAAATAAATGCAGTCATTCTGTATCTGTCTCTCTCCTTCTGGCTAATTTCACTCAACATAATCTTCTCCATGTCCATCCATTTATAGGCAAATTTTATAACTTCATTTTTCCTAACAGCTGCATAGTATTCCATTGTGTAGATGTACCAGAGCTTCTTTATCCAGTCATCAGAGCCATTACTTTAAATGCTTTATCACGTAGATTGCTTAGTGCTGTTTCTTTTTCCCAAGGCCTTATTATACTCTCTCATTTCTTTGTTTCTCTATCTTTATGTTTTTCTGCACTCTTCCTGGTTTTCTCTCTATATAAGGCAACCTTATCACTTCTCCTGATCTTGAAGGACTATTATACAGCCCAGTGGTATACAGGAGAGCACTTTCCTTTGGGTGCTTGAATGAGGTGCTCAAAATGCATTCTCTCGGTGTGCTTTCACCCACCCACCTGTTCTGTCAGCATTGAACAGCATGCAAGGCTCTTGGACCGGCTCAGAAATTTCATGGTGCTTAATTCTTGGTGATGGTGTGTCCGGCATGCCGCTGGGGTCCCCAACAGTGTCAGGACAGAAGTTCTCTTCTACCTCCAAGGGCGCCGGGGAACAGATGAAAACTCACTAGTCCAGTGCAGTTCCAAAAGGCTTTTAATAGTACAAAAGCACTTCCACAGCACTCCAATATAATGAACAAACTTTAACTCTGGTCGAACTTAGACCATACAAAAGAGCCTAAGTCTCCCACCAAATAAAGAGTATCTCACCTGAGATGAGTCCTACCCAGAAGAAGGAGTAAAAGGCCAAAGAGCAAAAAGCCTAAAGCCGAAAGTCAAGGAGCAAAAAGCCAAGTAGCAAAAAGCCGGTCCCCTTATATACACCAAAATAATCCAACAGGGAGAGTCATGTCAACAAAGAACTCTAAACAGTGTAGAAGGGCAGTGCCACACCCTATTGCAGGTATAAACAAAGATTATGCCAAGGACTAATCCCAAGATTATCTCATGTAAAACACTGAAGAGAGAGGGGGGCTGATATAAAGTAATACATCTTAATTTCATGAGCTTCATGTAATCTACATGACTCACATGACTCACAGACATGAGGCAGAGATGCTACTGGCTCTCCCTGTGCCCAGCCGCTCACGAGACGCCTGGGAGGAATGGAGGGTTCTAGCCCTGGCCCACCACCAGCAGAGCCTTGCAAGAAGCCAGACGGCCCCCACTCCATGAGGACCTCCACTTTCCACATCCAGATTTCCCCCTCGTCAGAACTCCACCCAGCAAACCAGCCTATTACAGCCCGGCTTGCGGCATAAGCGACCGAGTGGTTCATCAATAAATGCTGGATTTAGAGATGACTACAAGAGTATGTTACCCGCATGGCAGAGCCTGGCAAGCTACCTGTGTTTTATTTGATATGCCAAATACCAGTAACAATTATCGACCTCATTCCTATGATCTGATGGAATGGTTTGAGGGTCTTTATGTTCCTGGAGCAAGCAGATGCCCTTGGGCTCTACTTGCATGAGACAGGACATATGGAGATGTTACTGGTGCCGGCTCGAGCAAATCGATGATGAATGGGAAGACAGTGATACAGTGATACATGTAATCTAGATGGTACCCACAAGGTCCTTTTTATTATTATCTGCACCAGGGTGATTCTGAGTATCTTGTTCTCGTGTACTGAAAGGGTCAAAATTGCCTGCTTAGAGCAAACTAGTATGATCCTTGCTATAGTCTTCCTATAGTCTCAACGTAGCCAGGGTGGTAGTCTTCTGGTAAATTCTAACTGTCCCACTCTGGGTGCAGTGGATATAAAGAGGAGCTGTGCCCAATCTAGAAAACATAGAAGTCTTAGTGATGTATAAGTCAGAAGTTATTCAGTCAAGGTGACTTCTGTAACTGCCACACCCTCTAGCAGTGTTTACATAGAAGAGAGGTCTCATTAGAATGAACCTTGGCTTATATAGATTAAGCTGTGAGTGGGCAAAACAACAAAACTCCCAGATTAGCTAGAGCTGTCATCCAACAATGGTACATAACTGTCTTATCTGAGTAGGCCATGATTTGGCTTTGCCCATCCTTGGCCTATGTAGAGTTTTGGTGGGTGTTGTACCATCTCCTCCTGGCCATGTGTGAAACTTATATGGTTTCTGGACACTCTGTAGACAGTTTCTGTTGGCACAGCACAGGGTGGCTGGAGGCTCCGTACCCAGTGGCTGTGGGCCTAGCCTGCGGCAGCTGGTATCTCAGTTTGAAATCATAACCTACTTCTCAGTCATGGAGCTGTGACACAGATCACAGATGCAGAGTGGCAATGTGCTGCTACATCACAGTGGTAGATGCTATTAACAGCAGGGCTCACTTACAGGTGCTAGTAGGCTGGGGAGAGGGTACTACAACAATGCCAGCCAATTCAGTATTATGAAGGTTGTGAGAGGTTGCCAAGATGTCATCCATAAGTGCTTCTGACTCCGAAACTGTCCTGTAGCTTTCTCTCAGTCAGATATTGTCAGAGTGTTAAATGGATTCTTTCCATTGTGATTTAGATTCTATTGTGATTTGATTTATGTGTCTCAGATTCATATTACTGTGTGGAGTCAAGGGACAAGTGAATCTTTCTTTAATTTTTTTTTTTTTTTTGGGTCACACCCGCGATGCTAAGGGGTTACTCCTGGCTCTGCACTCAGGAATTACTCCTGGCGGTGCTCGGGGGACCATATAGGATGCCGGGGGATAGAACCTGGGCTGGCACAGGCCTGCCGCCTGCAAGGCAAACACCCTACCCTCTGGTCTATCGCTAGGGCCCCCTCTTTAAAAATTTTTTTAAAAAAATTATTATACCACCATGATATGTACAATTACAAAGATGTTATGTTTGGGTTTTAGTCATACAGTGTTCCAGCACCCATCCCCTCCACCAGTGCCCATTTCCTACCACCACTATATCCTGATTCCCCCTTCCCCCAGCCTGTGACGGTGGCAGGCAATTTTCACTCTCTCTCTCTCTCTCTCTCTCTCTCTCTCTCTCTCTCTCACCCATTTATTACACATTGTGACTTGCAATAAATACATTTAGAGGTTATCATGTATATCCTTTTGCCTACATTCAGTGCTCACTTTAGGCTGGTGTTATCTTTTCCCAATTATTAGTACACTGTGGGACAAGTGATTCTACAGACTCTTTAAGTGTAGATTCCTTTCTTCCAGTTATTTGGTGATTTTGTGCATATTTCCTTTTTGTTTTAGATATTTGGACTTCAGGAACTCATATTCATATAGTCAGATTGAGAAATCAAGTAACTTGATTCAGGACACTTTATTATTTCTGTTTCCCAAGGAATAGTTCCACACCTTTAGGATTCTTCCTAACTTGGAATTGTAGAGCTCAGACTGGGTTCTTGCTTGATGATACACACTGTGACAGTGTTGCACTTTTATCCTTTGTTGGTGAGGTTTTGTTTATTCATACTGACAAGGGTTGAGTCCAGGTTCTTGCTATACCATATTTCCAATCAGATTCTCTTATATTCTTACTTTTTAAATGACATTTATTGATACATAGTGATTTATATTGTTCATAATAGAGTTTCAGGCATACGATGTTCCAACATCAATCCCACCACCAATATCCCCGGGTTCCCTTCCACTCCTGCAAATTACACCCTTCGCAGCTATAAAACAAATTTATTTCATAATACTTGGTTCAATAAAACTTAAAGCAATGGTGAAAATAATTTTCAGAAAACAAATCAATAAGTCGATTCGTGATGATATTAATTACTATGTATTTTTAAACTTTCTTAATCTAGCATAGGACAACCATATGCACATTAGTGAATGACATACTCAGTGGCAAATTATAGGAAGATTCTTCTGTCCTTCATTTTCATTCATTCATTCATTCATTTACTTATTTAATCACTTATTTATTTATTTATTTATTTTGGTCACATCCAGCAATGCTCAGGGGTTACTCCTGGCTCTGCACTCAGGAATTACTCCCGGAGGTGATTGGGGGTCCATATGGAATGCCAGGCATCAAACCCAGGTAGGCGTGTGAAAAGCAAACGCCCCACCTGCTGGACTACTGCTCTGGCACCTCTTCTGTCTTTTTAAAGGAACTCTTTTTTAATGCTTCTTACAAAACTGATTGCAAGGCTATGAATTCCCTAAGCTGTTGCCCATTTATGAAGATCTGGATAGTTTCTTCAAGTCTGAATGGCAATCTAGCAGGATAGAGTACTCATGGTGAAGTGTTCATTTCATTGAGTTTTTGTATTTATCCTTCCACATTTCTTTGGTTCATAGGGTGTCATTTGATAGAACTTATGAGATTTCTTTTGATACGAAAGTTTGTTTTTGATCTTCCTGCATTCAGTATTTTGTCTGTATCTTTGGATTTTCTGTATTATGTATCTTGGGGTGTTGCCAAATAGGGTGTATTTTCACTGGATCTGTTTGCTTTCAATCCTCTTGGAACTCTGTGCCTGTACTCTTCAACTCTGGGAAGGTCCTAGCCATAGTTTACTTATTAATTATTGCTTCATCATCACATTGCATTCCTATTCTTCAGGTACTCCAGTGATAATTACTCTGTTCCTCTTGAACCCGTCCCATAATTCCCTGGTATGCTACTCATTTCTTCCAGACTATTTTTCACCTTCTGCCGTTTTCTAACAATTTCCTCCTCGTGTTAGAGTTCCTTGATCTTTTGTGCAGCTTTTGCTATTCTGTTGCTAAGAGCTTCTGTTGATTTTTTTTTTTTTGCTTTTTTTTGGGTCACACCGGTGACAGTCAGGGGTTACTCCTACTCCTGACTCTTTGCTCAGGAATTACTCCTGGTGGTGCTCAGGGGACCATATGGGATGCCGGGGGACTGAACCCGGGTTGGCTGCGTGCAAGGCAAATGCCCTACTGACTGGGCTATCGCTCCGGGGCCCAGTTGACTTCATTTTTTGGTATCATTTATCACGTTCTTCATTTCTTTCATTTCTGACTATAGTAATTTATTCATTTTGCTCTCATACTTTTGTGTGCTTTGCTGGCTCTATGCTATCATTTCTTTGAACTCCTTGAACATCCTAATCATAGTGTCACAAAAGACATGTTCTGAGGATTTACTGGTGCTGTTTATATGTCTTCAGTGTTATTGTTTTCACTCATTTTTTTTTAGTGCTTCTGCTGTGAGTCTTTGTAGTTCACCCCCTGGAAAAAGCTGAGGGATTAAACTGCTCTCTGTATTCTCTACCCATCCTTACAGAATGACAAAAGAATAATTGTGAGTAGCATATAATTTTTTGGATAGAACTGTCATATCACACAGGCCAATAAATGGCTGTGTGCTTCAGGAGCTGTGGTGTGGGCCCTTCATATGGCTTAGGTTGGGTCCCAAGCTGCTGGGACCCAGTGGAAGTATGAGTGTCTACCTCCCATTCAGAAATGGGCCCAGTGATGTCAGTTGGAAGTAAGTCTCACTTTCTTCTTTCTTAAATTTTATTCTTGATTTGTTTAAAATATTATTTTTAAAATTTCTCAAAATGTCTAAGTCAGATAAAATATTCAGTTGACAGTTATATTTCATTGGGAAATCTCAAAAAATTAAATTTTATTTAAACAATGAGTGAAACAATATGGACAACAATAAAAATTATTTCATGTCAGTGAGGATGGTTCACATCACAAAGAACGAAAACAACCAGCGTTGGAGTAGATATGGGTTAAAAGGAGTCCTCATCCACTACTACTGAGGGTGTCAATTGGTCCAGTCATTTTGGAAAACAATATGGACACTCCTCATTAAATAAGAATTGAACTTTCATATGACCCAGCAATTCTACTTCTTGGAATGTAATCCAGGGTCCCACAAACTGTTCTGAAAAGGTATCTGTACTCCTAGTTTCATTGTAGTACTTTTTACTTTAGTAAAAAATCTGGAAACAGTGCACATATCCAAGAACAAATAACTGAATAATGAATTTTGGAATATGCACACAATGGAAGACTACTCAGCATTAGAAAAAGCAAAAGCATGCAACTTGTTACTATGTGGATGGATCAGGAGAGTATCATGCTGAGTGAAGTAAGCAAAGGGGTAGTTGCAAATGAACTCTCAACATATGTACAATATAATGAAATTTAGCAATACATTGAGAAATACTCAAAGCCAACAGAATGAGAGAACTGGTCTTCAGAAAGAAACTCACCAATATGGCAGGGGTGGAGGGTTGGCATGTAGGATGTAGGATATGTGTGCGTACCGTGTGGTCAGGGAGGTTGAAGACTGGGACTGTGGTGGAGAGTGTGGTGCTAGAATGTTTTAGGCATGAAACCCCACCATTAACAGTCTTGTGAATCATTACAGTGCCTAAAATAAAAACAAGCATGTTGCTTTGTTGCAATTGTTCATGAAATAAATGTGTTTGCACTCTATGTCTTTTCTCCTTAGTAATATTTCATTATTCTTTAGCACTTAATATTGCTTCCTGGAGCTCAGTTTGTTATAGATAGAGTTGTCTCTCTCTAAATTAATTTTTTATGTCAGGAATCATGTAAAATGGTATTTTTATTTGTGCATTTGTTTGTAGGTAGCAACTAATTAGAAAATTAATAAATAACTACTTCATGTTTGTAAGAAGCAATTAAAGAAAGCATACAAACTTTCAGGAACTGTGATCGTGCACCTTATTTCCTATGAAAATACTTGGCGCCAGCTCTTTTTCAAGTTTTAGTTTTTCCATCTTGAGTAGAAATTTTGTGGACTGAACATTTGTTTTGCATTTAAAATTCCTTTTTATTCACTTAACACATTCTTTATGAATACTACTGTCATTTGAGATGAGCTAACATTTGTGGGATAAAATGAACAAGGAAACTATGTGCAATTCCAGTGGAATAAAAAGGAAGTTATATTAATATAATGAATGACTGTTTTAACCTCTTTATAAAGTTGAAAATTTGACAAAATTTAGAAGCATTTTTATTTCAATAGACAAAAACAAATTTTTCTAAGTGTAGAGAAATAAAATAAATGTTTTAAGGTAAGTGAGTCAAAAAGACAGAAAAAGATAAGTGAGACAGAAGAAAGACAGACCATGACTTACTTTGGGCTGCAGTGATAAACGGTGGGTGCAGTGCTTTCTTTGTACATGGCAACTTACTTTGCATCTCTGGCATTCCATATCATCCCCATCATCTCAAGGAGTGATCCCCGAGCACAGAGTCAGGAATGAGCCTAGAATAATGCTTATTGTGCCCTCTGCCCCTCCCCCAAGGCCACGGAGAACCTATAGTCCTATATTAATTAAAGAAAAATATTATGAATTTTAAAAAACTCTCATGGAGTTATATTTTTTAGGGTTTAGACATGTTTTGCATTTTATTTGATTAACCAAATAATTGATTTTAAACTAATATAATTAAAATATTAATATTTATCTGATTAATATTTTATTCTAATTATTTCTTTATCTTAATTTTTGGACCACATTCAGGGCTTACTCCTGGCTGTGTGTTCGGGATTGCTTCTTCACAATGCCACAGATTAAACTGGTATCAGACAAAAGCAAGGCGAATGCCTTAATCCCTATATTAGTTCTCTAGCACGGATTTATATTTTTAAAACCTTTTATTACTAGATTGATAAAAAAAGGATTTGGATAGAATGTACTTGTGTTGAAATAAGAAAGCAAATTTGGGGTTGAATTATGAAAAACACCAGGAGTCCTAATTTTTACTTAAGACTTTTAATTTAAGATAAAAAAATTTGCTTTTCTTTTTAATTTAAGATAAAAATACTTGCTTTAAATAGAAGAAGTCACAAGGGTTGAAGACATAAATTTTGGAACCAGTGATATTTAGTAGGTATTTTTAGCCACAGTAGTATTTAGTAGGTATTTTTAGCCCTTTTTCTATTTGTGAAGAAACATTTATAAATTATACGTATTTTTTCTATCATAGTCTGACCACTCCCAAATTATCAGTTCATATCAGATGGTAAATAAAAACTAAAAAAATACTAATACATAGTTAAAACAGAAGTGGCATGAGAAATTCACAGCTGTGAAGAACATTCCCTGGGATAAGTGATGGTACAGTCTTAGGCTCTGAGGCGCATACTGCCTCTCTAATGGCTGCTCCAAACACACAGAGTGCCTTAATCATTTTTTTAATTTTCCATTGTAAAGACTGAGACCCTTCTTTGGATTTTTTTCAGTCATAAAAATAGGCATTACTGTAGGTCTTTCATAAAAGCCAAGTACCATAAATGCAAGCTCAAAAAGCAGGGGTACCTGTGTTGAGACTGTGACTTAAAACAAAGCCTTGAAACTCTAAAATGGTAATAGGTTTGGTAGAGGAGAAACGGTCTTAAAAGAAACCTAAGTTACCATAATGTGATGACAAAAGAGAAAAGTGTAAGAGATGAAAAGATAGAGGAGAAAAGACAGAAGCAGAGGCCATATCAAAGCAGAAAAGTGCATTAGGTATTGGCTCTTAGAATAGTGGCATAATACAAACAATATCAGGAATTGTGGGAACAAAGTTTGATGGGGTAAATTTCCTTATGGAAACAATAGAAAGTCATAAAAAACTAATATAATTTATGTAGTAAGTGATAAGAGTGGTAATAGAATAAGCATTCCAATAATTTAATGGTTATATTTATATGTGATATTTTTCAAAAACACTTTTCCTATATTAATTTAACAATCCAAATAACTACAATTTGAAATATATATTATTACTTCCATTATAAAATATCAATGAAACAGAGAAATTAAATGACTTGTGAAGGTAACCTTGTTTTGTCACAAGCAAAAGTTTAAAAGCACCAATCTTAAACTATTAAAAGAATGAAGTCATTACTGTGTTTAATGATTTTCTATAAGATTTTGCCTTTTAGGGCCAGAGTGATAGCACAGTGAGTAGGGTGTTTGCCTTGCACACAGCGGATCAGGTTCTATCCCCGGCATCCCATATGGTCCCCCAAGCACCGCCAGGAGTAATTAGTGAGTGCAGAGCCAGGAGTAACACCTGAGCATTGCCAGGTGTGCAAAAAGAAAGACAAATATGATTTTTGCCTTTTAATTAATGTAGCATTTCATATGTTGTGTTCTGATTTTAGAGTTTATTAGCATAATTGGATCATAAGAAATGATAATCACAGAAACAAGTGAAGAATTGATGATTGTAGAATGTGATATTTCTAAATATAAACCTAGAGGACTTAAACATATTATTTTTTATCATAAGTTCCGGATATAATGAATACATTTCAAAGATGGAGATTTAAAAAGAAAATACTTATATAAGAAAATTCATATTCTTTCTTTCCCCACCGAATCTCCTAAATATCATAGTAAAATAAGTAGGATAGTTTAGATTTAATCATTTATGATGCTTAAAATATAATGTAATTTAAAAGTTAATGTGAAAATAAAATCTCAAACATTTATAATAAGCAAAAACGAATCTTAAAAATGTAAGTGTTCTGTGGTAATGGAATGATTTGTATTGTGCAAATTAATGGACAATAACTATTTATCTTTAACTACACTACATAATTCCAGAAATATAAAATTTGTAAATATGAAAATATGAGTATATTATAAAGACAGTTTTAAAAATATTAAATTGAAATGTTCATTGTAACATAAAAGAAATAAATAGAAAAATTGAGATGTTTGACTATACAAAAGAATTCTACAAAAAATAAAGAGGAAAAAAATTTGGAGAAAAATATGTACAAATATCAATGACGAATGGACACTGTCCTTATAAATATTTCCAACAAATAAAATAAAAACGATCATGTTATTAAAAGTAATATGTATAATTACTAAATGTATGAATACTAAATGTCAAATGAATAAAAGAAAAATTGTTCATTTCAGTAGTAATACAAGATGAGCAAATAGAAAGAATGTTTAAGTCATTTCTATTTATTTAAGAAATACTGTCAAGGGGGCGGAGCTATAGCACAGCGAGTAGGGCGTTTGCCTTGCATGTGTTCACCAGGGTTCGATCCAAGGCATCCCATATGGTCCCCCTAGTACCACCAGGAGCAATTCCTGAACAAAGAGCCAGGAGTAACCACTAAGCATTGCTGGGTGTGACCCCCAAAAGCAAAAAAAAAAAAAAAAAAAGAAAAGAAATACAGTCAAAACTCTGTTATTATCAAAGTTTTTGTTTTCAAAAACATGCTTTCAAACACTGTGGGTTGGAGTGATAATCATATGACATGGGGGGATTTTCAGGACAATACAGAATAATTGTCTTGCAATGTTTTTCTTCCCTTAAGGAATGGGAGAAAATTAATATCATAGACAAAATTTATATTCCTAATTCTTCCGTTGTCACCATTTTTTCTCTAGAGGTTTTTATTCTAATTGTTTATAAGAGTAATACACTGTTTATAAGAGAATACACTGTGTCTCTCAGCATTCAAGTCAATAGTCTCTGAAATTGATATATAAAAAATTTAAAACATTAAATATTATAATGTTTACTATTAGAACATTAAAATATTAAATATTTTAAACATTAAAATATTAAAATTTAAAAAAAATTTCATCTTAAATATCTTCAGCTAATATGCAGTAGGGCGAGATCCATTATTATCATCTTCTAGTTTCATATTAGTATAACAAATATAAATTCCATTCTTAAGTCCTTTTTGTTAAAGAAAGTTGCTGATTTCAATGGATGAGAGAGAGGGGAGAAAGAAGGAAAGTGCCTGTCATAGATACAGACTTGGGGGTGAGGGGTAGACGTGTGGCAGGAGGGCAAAGGGGCACATTAGTGGTGGGAAGTGTGCACTGGTGGAGGGATGGGCGTTGGGACAATGCATGACTGAAGCCAACTCATAAACAGCCTTCTAACTGTAAGGCACAGTGACTTAATAAAATAAATTAAAAAAAAGAAAATTGTTGATTTACATCAGCAATAGAGAACAAAGGAATGATCACTTTGCTGAGCCTTTGTAAAAACGAGGTTTTCTCTAGAGAAAGCCCAAAGGGAATGAGTCTTGATCTCATCAGTAGCATCAGTCTATGGCCAGGCAAATAGTAATGGATCAGGATCACTTCTCTTTGTACCTCATATACCTTCTAATATCTCAAGTTCAGGAAACTTAAAGGAGCATATTCTCATCTTCAGACAGAAATAAGAAATCAGAGTTAGTCATATTAAAGTATTTTTAAGTATATTAAATATTTGGGATTAGGAGGAAGGTGAAGACATTTATCAGGAGTTTCTGTGTGTGGTTTTTGGGGGGGAGTGCACTTTGGAAGTGCTCAGGTTACTCCTCATTGCTCCCGACTGTGCTCAGAGGACCATACGGAATGTTGGACATTGTCCTGGTAGATAGGTTGCAAGGCTAATGCCCGACCGGCTGTACTATCACTCCAACCCCAAGACATTTATCATTTCTTCTGTGTCTGGGAGGTAGTGAGACTGGCAGGGAGAGTGAGGACATGGTGGTGGGAAATGTGCACTGGTGAAGGGACTAGTGTTGCAATATTATATGAAACCCAATCATGAACCACACAGTAACTGTGTATCTCACTGTGCTTCATTTAATAAATAAATAAATTTAAATAAAAAAAGCTATTTCATAAAAAAAAACAGACATTTGCATTGAAATCACAAGAATCACAGAATGATCTACCCATAATATGTTTCTTTTGATAATTTGGCAATATCTATTTTAAAAAATACTCACACCTTTTTATATCAATAATTTCATATGTGGGATCAATGGTATATATTCTCTATACATAGCTGGCAATTATTCTTCTCTTCACTGCATATATGTGGACTCCAAGTAATGGGTCTAATTTTCTTTTTTTTGAATGTGAGCTAAATTGTGTATCACTATCACTATCACTATCTTCCCGTTCATTATCTATTTGCTAGAGTGGGCACCAGTAATATCTCCGTATGTCCTGCCTCATGCTAGTAGAACCCAAAAGGCATCCTCCCACTCCAGGAACATAAAGAGCCTCAAACCATTATATTCGGTCATGGGAATGACCTAATATAAATGTTACTGGTATTTGGCATATCAAATACAACATGAGCAGCTTGCCAGGCTTGCTGTGCTGGTGGCATACTCTTGCAGTCACCTCTAAATAAAGCAATTATTGATGAACTGCTGCGGCCACTAGCGGCGCGCCGAGCCGGGCTGTGATAGTCTGGTCTGCTGGTTGGAGTTGTTATGAGAGGGAAGTCCGGATGTGGAAAATGGCTGCCCCCATGGAGTAGGGGGTCATCTGGTTTGTTGTGAGACTCTGCTGGGGTGGCGGGCCAGGGCTAGAACCCGCCATGCCTCCCGGGAGCCTCATGAGTGGCTAGGCACAGGGAGAGCAAGTAGCAGCTCTGCCCCATGTCTGAGAGTCTCTGGTTCAGCATACCTGGGCAGGATTGAAAAAAAACTGCTGCAGGGTGGGTGTCGATGATCCAGGCTGTGATAGTCTGGTCTGCTGGGTGGAGTTGTGATGAGAGGGAAGTCCGGATGTGGAAAATGGTGGCCGCCATGGAGTAGGGGGGTCATCTGGCTTGTTGCTTTATGATACAAAGCAAAATTTGTAAGAAACAATGGGGGAAATCAAAATATAGTACTATCAAAAATCATGAACTCACAAATAAAAGGGAAAACAGGAAAACAATCAGAAAGCCATTGAAATGGAGCTATAAGTCCTTGGCAAATGCTTGTAAATCCCCCAAGACAAGACAGAGAGTAGCTGAATGGCTATAAAAGCCAAGAGTCAACTCTTAACGGCCTATAGAGAGATACTGCCTAAGAGATTCACCTATGCTTTATGGACACTCATTGGCTGAAAGTAAAGGGAAGGAAAAAAGACAGTCCATGCAAGCAGAAAAAGAGGAAACAAAAAATGTAGATGTAATTTCCCCCTTGGTGGGGAGGCCT
The DNA here is from genome assembly GCA_021461705.1 of Cryptotis parvus. Taxonomy (NCBI): domain Eukaryota; kingdom Metazoa; phylum Chordata; class Mammalia; order Eulipotyphla; family Soricidae; genus Cryptotis; species Cryptotis parvus. The sequence continues at coordinate 14,590 of JAJIBD010033743.1, read as the reverse complement.
CCACAGCAGTGAATAAAAAGCCAGGATCAGCCCAACCTCATACATGCAAGACATGCACTTCCGCCCTTGGAACTATTTCTAAAACCTTAATTAAATAAAATAGACTAACCCTCACTCTAACAAGAAGCATAAAAAGTAATTACATGAAAGAGGGAAGTCAATTCAAGATGACACGACAATTCTAGAGATACACATACCCAACACTGGAACAACTATGTTAATAAAAGTCAACAGTGTTCTCTTTTATGTCTTCCATTTCCTTATTTGTCACTTTTAGCAGGCATAATATAGTGAAATTCTGTCTGGAAAACAAAATGGTTACAGGCCACGTAAAGAATTTAAAGATTGAGAAGCCACCTTAGGTGATCTTTTCAGCTGTTTGGAACCCACATGCTTATAAGCACAGGTAATGGCACTAGAGCATTCCATTCAACTAAATTTCTAATTCAGTCATAAATCACTGTTGCTTCAAGTAATTAATACCTCAGTTTATTTGTTACATTTATGCAAACACTCATGCATGTGTTCATTGATTTTTTTATTTACATAATATCAGGAGCTACTTATAAACTGAACCAAAAGTGCTGAACAAGACAGAATGTATCTTTCCTTTCTCTTTGGAGCTTACTTTATAATGGAGATAAATAAAGTCAATAATACTGGGTTTTGGCAAATATTAAAGAGTAATTGATGAGATAGTGCTACGTATGAAGATACTACTTTAATCAATTCTGAAGAAAAACTTTTCTGAAATTGCATTTAAATTGACAACTGATGAATGAGAAGGCCTTATCTTTAAAAAAATGGACGCATTCAGAGTGTTCTAAAAGTAAATTGGGGCACATATGCTGCCTGAGCCCATGTGCTCCTTGTGCCTAAGTTGGACAAGTACATGTGGTGCCCGAGCACATGTGTTGCCAGCATCTCCCCTCTTGAGATGTGTACTGTCTTTTCTCTCCTCCTTTTCCTTCCTAAAAACCTCCTAATACAATGTTTTGCTTCAATAAATAAATAAATAAATAAACAAATAAATAAATAAATAAATGTAAATTGGAATGATAAAAGAATCACTTGTCACTTGTTTTTCCATTGTTCATCGATTTGCTCGAGCGGTAGCCAGTAACGTCTCCATTCACTGGCAATGAGGTCCATTATTGTTACTGTTTTTTTGGCATATCGAATACACCATGGGTAGCTTGCCAGGCTTTGCCATGGCTCTGGGTTCATCCTGGGGACCCAGAATATTATATATTTGATGTATTCTAATAAGAATTTCTAGTATCTGCATGATAGTTGAGTGTAAGGTGCTTGTGTTACTTGTGGTTGAACTGGATTTGATACACAGAATCCCATATAATCCTCCTGAGTCCCACCAGGAATGATTGAGTGTAGAGACAGAAGTAGGCTCTGAGCATCTTTGTGTGTGGTCCACTCCATCCCCCAAAACAAACAAAAAAGAAATTTTAATTTTATTTTAAAGATGAAAGACTTCAGTGCTGGGGGATAGTACCAGGGTTAAGACACTTAACTTGAATACAGTTTATCCCTGTTAGAACCCTGATACTACATGTTTCCCTAAACACAGCCAGAAAAAAAACCCTGGACACAGAGCTAGGTGTATCCCCTAAGTATCTCTCGTGTGCATCAGCCTAACTCTCTTCCCCACAGAAATAATAGGCCAGTTTGATTGAATTTAAACATATTAATATAATAAGTAGTATAAATTAGCATCAGGCGTCAAACTGGGTGTCTGTAAAAAAAGAATATCAAACTGTTTATAGATGCAACACTGAGGAGGCATCTTAAGGAGGATTTAAAGTTACGTGTGGTGTCTCCCAAGAAGTGGGCGGGCTGTCCTGGTGCCAGTCTGAGGCGATACCCTCCCAACTGGGCCAGATGGTCCATTGCCGGAGCCAGCAATGTGGTAATACCAGGAGCCACCAGTGTCGCACTCAGCAGTGCTGGTGAGGGCAGGGACCACGTGATCTTGATCCTTGCATATGTTAGGCGTGGACCTCTCTGAACTGTCTTCCTGGCTTTGGATTTGAATTTTTCAAAGTTAATTTTTTTTGTTTTCGTTTTTTAGAAATATGGAACAGACTAAATATTAATATAATAACTCTAATTATTCTTAAAAAATAACTTCTTTCTTGAAATCAAGATCTCAGTGGGTTGAGTGTATGCTTTGTGTGCTGAAAGTCCAGGTTTGATAGGGTCAGCCTATTCCCATAAGCACCATCAGGAATGACCCTTAGTCATAACTAATAATTGAGTGTGAATTTTATCCTGCTGTGCAAGATTTTTATGATGCATTAGGGATTCAAGAGTTAAAAAGACAAATTCACCTATTATAATCGACCTTAATGGTAGTTACTTTCTGTTGAGGGAGATATACAGTAAACAATTATGTTCAATTAATTTGTCATTTACTGGAAACTAACAGTGGAGTGAAAGGGAGAAATGAATTAGGCAGTCTAACATTTCAGTGAAGTGAATGAGAACAAGAACACTCATTAGAAATGGCTCTGTTCTTCTGTTGACACATTGCTCAGTGTTTCCCAGAGTTTACCTGGAGAAGAGTATCACCTATACTTAAGCTGAGACAGGTTTCAAAGAGACAAATTACTGGAGGTTATTAATCCTCAGTTCTGACTAAGACTTGGTCCTTTCCTGAAGGAGAGCTTTGAGGACAGAGCAGCTCTCTGTTCACCACATTTGTTTTGCCTTAAAATATGATCCACCACATTCGTTGTGCATTAAAAATATGATAGGACCAGTCGGGAGTGTTTTTGAGCAAGAGGAAGGAGTAGACTTGAGCATAGTTGGGTAGCCCTGTTTCTATTCCAAAATCAATTTAAAATGGAATAAGAATTTAAATTTAAGATAGGGTAAGAAATTATTTCTAAATTATAGGACTTTAAAATATTGAAGGACTGGGGATTCGGTTCAACTTTATAGCACCTCTCTTACATTTATGGGGCCTTGGGATTTAGCCCCTAGCACTGCCAAAAATGAATAAATAAGATGTTGGAGTAGCCTATTGATAAGACAGTAATTAAGACCTGGATGTTAGCCTCAGTTCACTTGATAATCTGTGGTGAGTCTATTAGAAGGGAGGAGTTAGCAGACAGTTAGCAAGTGGATAAGATAAATCACAAAGAGGAAATAAGATTAGAAGATACACTGGGAATATAAGTAAAGATAAGATTATGCTTAAGATATTTCCAATAGAGAGTAATAACTTACCTTTTAATAAAAAATCACATGGGTTATTGTGATGTGTGCTAGTTACTAGTGGTGGTGTAAAGAGATGGCATTTAGATCTATATTGCAACTTGCATTCTGAAGAGATGAGTTGGGGAGAGGAGGAGGCAAAAAGTTGAATAACTTCCATCATTGTGGCCCAAGTTGATGTGAGAATGATGAAACCTAAAAGAGGCAGATTTGTCATCTAGGTGAGAAGTTGAAGCTGTGGTATGTTAATTTAAGGTATTAGACTTTTAGCTGACATGTAAATAGTTTGAGTAGTATATCATTCAGAAGTAGATAAAGGAGAAGTAGATATGAAATTTGAGAGTCCTGAGTCCGGGAAACAGATATGGGTATTTATATTAGGAACATGGTGAAATGGAAGTTGGTAGTGAACTTCACAAGCAAATTCACTGTGGTGGAAAACCTTGTGGAAAGCAGTCAAGGAAAAGGGAATTGGTGAGGTGGTGGGAGGGAAACTCGGGCCACTATTGGTGGGAATTGTACAGTGGTGAAGGGGCAGATGTTGGAACAATGTATGACTTAAATTCAGTAAGGAACAATTTTGTAACTGTATCTCATGGTGATATTTTTAAAATGAGGAAAATAATCATCAATTAAAAATTTTTTAAAAGAAAATGGGAATCAAAGACCTTAGTGAACATACAGCAGAGGTAGGCAGCTTGGTCTAGTGCAGCACCAGTCCACATTTGATCCCCTGCAACCCATAAGCTGCCGAAACTGCTAGGAGTGTTCCTGAGCACAGAGCCAGGAGTAAACCCTGAGAACTGTTGGGTGTGTCCCCAGAGCCACAATACTTTAAAATAAAATAAATTAAAAAGGAAAAGGCAATCAAAGGTCAGAAAAAAAACAATGCAAATGTGTGTATATGGGTACACATGAACTTTTGCTTTTTATCCATACAAGACACTTCTGTCTGTTTTGAAGGCACAATCACTGTCACTGTATCACTGTCTTCCCGTTCATCATCGATTTGCTTCGAGCGGGCCCCCAGTAACATCTCCATATGTCCTGTCTCATGCTAGTAGAGCCCAAGGGCATCTGCTTGCTCCAGGAACATAAAGAGCCTCAGTCCATTCGGGAATGAGGTCTATAATTGTTACTGGTATTTGTCATATCAAATACAACACGGGTAGCTTGCCAGGCTCTGCCGTGCAGGTAGCATACTCTTGTAGGCATCTCTAAGTCCAGCATTTATTGATGAACGCGCAGCCGCAGCGACCGCGCGAGCAGGGCACTGATAGGCTGGTCTGCTGGGTGGAGGTCTGACAAGAGAGAAGTCGGATGTGGAAAACGGAGGCCCTCATGGAGTGGGGGGTCGTCTGGCTTGTTGCGAGGCTCTGCTGGGGTGGTGGGCCAGGGCTAGAACCCACCATCCCTCCTGGGCGCCTCATGAGCGGCTGGTCACAGGGAGAGCCAGTAGCAGCTCTGCCCCATGTCTGTGAGTCTCTGGACCGGCATACCTGAGCCAGATTTAAAAAGACTGCAGTTTAAGAAGGCACAAAAAATTGCTTTTATTAAACAACATTTCCCCACCCCCTGTCCTTTCAGATGAGCTATCTGAAATGTAATTGAGTTAGCGAGCCAGTCAAAGTCTTCAGTTACAGGTTTTAGAATGTAGGCAATCCTAAACTCTATACATTCTATGCCTTGGTAAAAATGATTGGAGACATTTTTCTAAGGCTAATGTTTTTTTATTTGGATGACGTAAGCTAATTATATTAATATAATTTATATAAACTCTTTGTTTAGAGCAGCATCCAATTTACATGTCAGAGTCTATAATTAAAACATTAGAGGGAAAATTAATTGGTATTTAAGCTATAGTAATTGCTTTGGGCATATACAGACTACTATTATTAGACTGTTTCCACATATATTATCTCAATTGATACAGAAAATTATTATGAGTATCCTCCAGAGCTTTAGGTATCTTGTTCAAACTCACAGCTAATTTCAGACAAGAAATTTGATTGCAAATTTAACATTAAATTCTTCTCTGTTATGAAATGTTACTACTTGATTTAAAATTACCAAGCAGTTTAAGAATAGCAATCATTTCTGCCCTGTATGACAGCAATCAAAACTTTCTAGGACTTCAGGAATAAATTAAAACCCAATAATTACAGATCTTGGAATTATACATGTAAATCAGATCAGTGTTTTTGTTTTCCTAGGGAGTGGTTGAGTAAGTAAATACAAGAGTTGATCTAATGATGAAGTGAATATCATACTGAATTTTTTGGTGATTATTGTTTTTGATATTTTTAATAGAAATGGAATTATGCATAATTACTAAAACATTTAGGTCAGTAATCATAGATATGACAATTCTAGATTCTGTAAAATTCTTGCTACTGATCAAAATAACCAGAGAATAGATTTTAAATATTTTATTAATAATAACAGCATAGTGATGGGAATTTTGGTATTGGTATGTGACCAATAAAAAGATTAATACATTCGTTTATGACCACTTAAAATATTGATCTAAAGCTGTAGTGTAGAAACAATTATGAATTTAATGTCAAACTGATTATGCATTTCAGAACTATGGCAACAATTACCTAGGAAACCACAAAAATACATCATGTTTGCAGAATTTATTAAATGAAAAATATTCAGTGGATTCTTTCTATTGAAATATGTATGATAAAAACTTGAGTTAAAATTATTTGAATTTGTGTTAACAGATTTTAAATTACATTTTACATCATTATAATGGGTAAAATAATTAAACATTTAAAACAATATGTGATTATGATTAATACTTTTTTCACACATTTTCCCCTTCAAGTTTACGTTATTCAGGAAATTTTAGGATTTAGGGGTATTTTTTTGGAACGAACACACACAGTTGTGTTCAGAGCTTATTCCAGGCTGTGCTCAGGGATCACTCCTAACAGTGTTCAGAGGACCATAGGCAGTGCCGGGGTTCAAACTAGTGTCAGCCTGGCAAGAAGAGTCCAGGTCTATCTACTAGGAACCGTTGGCCACCCAGATCGAAGGCCAGGGTGTGCCCAGGCCTAGGGTAAATCAAAGGCACTTAGGAAACAATTAAACAATGGCTCAAATGCAAGAGGAACATAAGAAAAATAATAGCAGACCCACACCAGAGTGTGGTTGTGAGAAGTACATGCATTCTTGCCTGCCAATACCCAGAGCTCGTAGACAACTTCATCATTTCCACTGAGAATGAATTTCTACTGTACTTTTTCTGTTTGATTTCTTTCTAACACAAAAATGCTTTTCTCTTTCATCACATGTATCTCTTTGAAAATAATTTATGCTTTACCAAAAGCATATAATTTGATATCAGGAGTTTTGTCTTTCAAACAAACACCAATTCATACCTTTTAAGCACAGGTTTACTAAAAGGTTACAGAGCCATTCGTTTTTCTTTTAGCTAGTAAGTAGCCTTCAGGCTTTTTGGATCTGGATACCTACATCCTCCAGGTCTGGGAACTTTTCAGCAATGATGTCTTTAACTGTTCCTACCTCATTGGGGTTGCGTGCCTTTTGGTTCAGATGATCCTTATGTTCCTTTTGAATTTATCCCAATGTTTTCTTGAGGTCTCTTTTCCTTCTTCTGTTGTTGCCTTAGTGCTTTCTACAGCTCATCTTCATGCTCACTAATTCTTCTTAGGCTGTTGCCATTCTACTATTGAGGACACCCATTGAGGTTTTTATTTCATCTAACTAAATGTTTTTTATTACTTTTTTAATTTTTAATATTTTATTATACCACTGTGAGATATACAATTACAAAGATGTTCATACTTGGTTTCGGTCAGGTGGAGGGATGGGTGTTCGTTCCAGCATCCATCCCTCCACCAGTGCCCATTTCCACCACTAATGTCCCCGATTCCCTACTCCCTCTCCTAGCCTGCTTCTATGACAGTTTTTTTTATCTCTTTTCTCTCTTTCTCTTTTTCTCTCTCTTTCTTTCTTCCTTCCATTAGGCATTGTGGATTACAATACATACATTTAGAGGTTATCATGTGTATCTTTCTGCCTGTATTCAATGCTCAGTTCTAAGCTGGTATTATTACTTTTCACAATTATTAGCACACTATTCCTTTCTCCATCTTACCTAACTTCTGACTCCCACACGTTTGTGGTAGATTCCACTTTTGACAAAACCTCTTGACCCATGTTTTGCCTGACTTTGGATACTGGTATCATGATATGTATATATATATATATATATATATATATATATATATATATATATATGTTTGCATGACATATATATATATGTCATGCAAATAAATGCAGTCATTCTATATGTCTTTTTCCTATTGTCTATTTTCTCTCAATATGGTCCTCTACATGTCCATACATTTATAGACAAATTTCATAACTTCATTTTTCCTAACAGCTGCATAGTATTCCATTGTGTAGATATACCAAAAATTTCTTTATCCAGTCATCAGTTCTCGGGCACTCTGGTTGTTTCCAGATTCTGGCTACTAAATGTTTTTATCAATGACACTTCTGTTTATAGTTTTCTTATTTCTGCTCTCATTTCTTCCTGTGTTTTATTGGCTTCCATTCCATTGTTTTTTCATTTCATCCTGTATTTTATTGGATGTCCTTTCCACTGTTTCTTTGAACTCACTAAACATCCTTACCATTTAATTTCTGAATGCTTTATCAGAGAGATTATGTGTGTGGGCATTCCTTGGTGAGGCTTTAGGCATGTTTTCTTTATTCACTCCTCATGGTGGGGATCTACGTTGTTTCTCCATGATGCCTTGGTAGTCTGGAGGTGGATATTTCCATTGCAATATCAGTGTCCCAGGGCCGGAGCGATAGCACAGCAGGTAGGGTGTTTGCCTTGTGCGCAGCTGACCCGGATTTGATCCCCAGCACCCCATATGGTCCCCAGAGCACCGCCAGGAGTAATTTCTGAGGAAAGAGCTAGGAGTAACCCCTGAGCATCACTGGGTGTGACCCAAAAAGCAAATATATATATATGTATATATATATATATATATATATATATATATATATGTCCCTCCTCTCACTGACAGGTAGGAAGGTAGGACTCTGGGGAGTCTCAGTAGATGGTGGTCTCCTCTTTTTCCTTTCCTTTCTCTTTGGCATTCCTGTGTGATGAACTCAGATAGTCTCTCACCCTGTTTGTTCCATTCTAGTTCTTAGGTCCTGATGTCGAGTTCTTCGGCAGATCTTGGTTCTATCTTGGCATTAAAATCACTAACTAGGATCTTGTAGAAGGTGTTATCTTCTTTATAGAAGTCCTCCAGTTTATGTAGAATTTCTCATTTTCTTCTTCCTTGTATGTGGATGTTGGTATGTAGGCAACGAAGATAGAAACTGCCGGCAGTGGGACACGTCTCTTCAAGTGTAATCGTCTTATCCAGTTTGTTATGCACTCAAATGATTCAATGCTAGAGCCCTTACTGACTGGATCCCACCAGACATCAAAAGATCACGTGGCAGCCCACCTGCAAGATAGTCAAAGTTCTTTATCAAGACCCCAAATAAATAGTTTGAGACTCTTCATATTCCTGGAGCAAGCAGATGCCATTGCTTGGCTACACTGTCACGTGATAGGAACAAATGGAAATGTTACTGGCACCTGCTCAAGCAAATTGATGAATAAGAGGATGTCAAGTGATCAATGATTCCTGTGTGACTTGTGTGGGGCCTCTAGCGCTGATTCAGATAATGTGTTCTTTGGCCTGAATTCACAGTTACTTTTAGATTGGGATTGTATTATTGATTCTTAAGTTCGCTGTTATTTTTGTGACTTTCAGTTGTATACTAAATGGACTATTGAATCCAATGTGGTTGGGGTAGCTAGATAGCCCTGTGAGAGTCTGATATAAGAGGTCAAGATGTGGGTCCAATGAAATATGGAAGGAAAGATTAATTTATGGTTCCATGAACAGTCTCAGCCCTGGATGCCATGCCCCTTCTCCTTGGGAGGGAGAGGAAACAAATGTTGGAACAGGCCCTAAATTCACAGTTCCAGTCCATTGCCAGTTTTGCACTTCTAAGAAGCATAGACGTTCCCTCTAGCCTAGGTGCTTTATCTGGGCACTTGGGGCTGAGCAGGGGCCTTTCTTTGCCATTGCTCATGTTGCCTAGGAATACAGCCCAGTGCCATTTCTAGAATAGCAAATTTCCCTCTTTTTGGTAGATGCCACAATCTCTACCTCTTTCCTAACATCAACTTTAGACTCATGCTAGTTAGCTGTCCAGATAAGTAAATTTATTGAGGTTCTTAGCTATAGAGCTGTGGTTTGCTCTTTGGTAACATATAGAGTAGACACTTTTAGACTCTTCTCCCAAACAGCTAAAATCCCAAATCCTCAAATAGATTTCCTTTTTTATGTCATCTGGGAGTGCTCAGGGGTTGCTCCTGGCTCTGCACTCAAGAATTACCCTGGCGATGCTCAGGAGGCCATATCGATGCCAGGGATCAAACCCAAGTAGCTGGTGTGTAAGGTAAATGCACTATTTACTATACTATTGTTCTGCCTCTCTCCCCAATAGTGGCATAAATAATTTTATTTCTCTAATCTGGTCGGACGATTGGGCTAAATATTCTAATCCCATCAATATGACCACCAGAAGCACAGATTGGTCTACGTTTCCAAATATCCGCTCCATTTTTAGAGTAATAAATCCAACTTGTCCAACAACATCTGCTTCTGCTGGTCTTATTAATGGGACTAGTACATTTAGCACAATCATTCAACCAGATTAGAGAAATTAAATCATTTATGCCACTATTTTTCTAAGAAGACCAAAGTTTTAAGTAAAAAAGAAAGTTTTCTTCCATTAGAACACTTTAGATCATTCCTGGCAGTACTCAGTACTTGGGGAACCTTAGGGGTGTCAGGAATCAAACCCAGGTTGGCTATGTACAAGGCCAGCTTCTTATCTCTTGTAGTATCCCTCTAGTCCCTACCATAAATGGTTTAATGCAAAACTCCAGTTTTATAAATACCCTTGTATTTTTATTACTAGTTCTATATATTCATATATATGCATATAAGTATATGAATATATCTACCCACAATAGAAGAGGAAAAATGTATATCCACCCACAATGAAAGGGGAAAAACAAAAAGAGTTATACTGATATTGCTCTTTGCCCAATTTAGCTGCTAACTGTCCACCCACTGTTCTTTCCTTTGTGCAACATGCCTATACTGCAGTTTGAGTGATCAGAAGATGTGACAGGCTAATTAATTGTGCACTTTTATTTATTTATTTTGTATGCTTCTGATCGGAAAATCTGTTGCTTCTGACTCCTTTAAACAATTTTTCTCATTGAAAACTACTTTATTCCTGCAAATTACTATGGTTTGATAATTTATACATAATTGCTTACATGCCTATACACATTTGACTATTTTTATAACAATTCACATGCCTATATTCTATGACTTCAAACCCTTCTTCTCTTTATATAGTTGCATAGCAACCTCTGCAAGCTGTGAACACTAAAATAACTTTTTATTGGGTGTTAGAAGAGAGATTTTCAAGAATCACTAAACTAGGAATTCCATTAAGTATATAATATCATTTACAGTTTGGGAAAAATAATTAGAAGAAGAGTGAAATAAATCTGTGATCAATCAGGAAAAAAATCCATAACTCTGAATTGTTTTATTTTTGTTTGTTTTGGTCCACGCCCAGATGTGCTCAGTACTTGCTCCCACATCTGCACTCAGGAATCATTATTGACATGACTTGGGGGACCATATGCAGCTCCAGGGATCAAACTCAGGTTCAGTGTGTTCAAGACAAACACCTTACCTGCAGCTCAATCTTTCCTGCTCCAAATGAAATGTTTTAGGCAGGTTTATAAATCTACTGGCATGATGAATTGATTTTTCTTCATCCTGGGGTGGGGAAAATAGTTCCAATATAGAGAACACATGCCTTGCATGTGAGAAGTCCCGAATTTCACCTTCACTCCTTACTACCTGCCCAAGCTCTGAGTCACCAGATTGACACCACCTATTATCATTGGGAGTAATGCCCAGGCCTAGAGCACATCAGAAGAGCACTCCCCACCCTCAAACATATTTTGCCCTTGTTGAAAATGCAAGTTTTTGAGCATTAAATACATGCAAAAAGATACGCATGACAACTTCTTAATGTGCATATTGTAATCCACAATGTGGTAGGGAAGGAAAAGAGAAAGAGAGAGAGAAAGAGAAAGAAATAAAGAACCTGCTATAGAGGCAGGCTAGGGGAGGGGGAGGGAATCAGGGCCATTGGTGGTGGGAAATGGGCACTGGTGGAGGGATTGGTGTTGGAACACTGTATGACCAAACCCAAATATGAACATCTTATGAACATCTTTGTAATTGTATATTTCATGGTGGTATAATAAAATATTAAAAAGTTTAAAGAAAAATATATTTATATTAAACATAAAAAAAGAAAATGCAAGTTTTAAAGTTTAATTGGAGTTTTAAATGGTGTGAGTTTTAAAAAAAAGGTTTGGAGTGTCCCTCCTCTGCAGCTGTGGGTCTGAAGTGCCTCTCGTCCTTTGTTGCTGGCTGTGGAGGCTGGGACCCCTCAGCCACTCCCTCTGATATGGAGCCAAAGCCACACCGCTTGGCCCTTTGTGGAAGCAGCCCATGGAGATTTGGAGGGTGGTAAATGGCTCAGCTTCTGGATGAGTCCAACATAGCTCTTAGGGTTCCACACACACACACGTGTGTGTGTGTGTGTGTGTGTGTGTGTGTGGGGGGAGGGGTTGGTACACTGGCCGGGCTCGGAGTGGGGATTTGGGCTCCTCCTCCCATTCCTCCACCTCCATGTTGAGTGGGTGTGGCTGTGGGCTCCCAGCCTCCACAGCCAAGCAACACCTGATGAGAGACAATCCAGACTCGCCAAAGGCAGGGACCAGCTCTCCACATAAGCCATGTGTAGCTGGAGGCTAAGGCTCAGTAGTGCGTGTCTCCCAACAGGGAGGTTGAAGGGAATGGGGAATTATATCATACTAGAACTCACTATTGAATATACACAGAGACACCATAAACCATTAATATCTGTAGGACAAGCCACAAAGTGTAAGAGAAGAGAGAGGGAAATACAGAGAGAGAGAGAAGAGAGATAGAGAGAGAAAGAGAGGAGAGAGATAGAGAGAGAGAAGGTGCCTGGGGTTGGGTGGGAGGGAGTATTTAGACATTGGTGGTGGGAATGGGGCACTGTGGAGGGATGGGTACTGGAACACTCTATGACAGAGATCGAATTATGAACATCCTTGTAATTGTATATATCATGGTGGTATAATAAAAATTAAGAATAAAAAGGTTTGTTTTTTATTTTTTTATTATTTTTTTTATTATTTATCTATTTTTTTTTTTTGCTTTTTTGGGTCACACCTGGCAATGCTCAGGGGTTTCTCCTGGCTCTGCACTCAGGAATTACTCCTGGTGGTGCTCAGAGGGTCATATGGGATGCCAGGGATCGAACCCAGGACGGTATGGGCCAGCCGCGTGCAAGGCAAACGCCTTAGCCACTGGGCTATCGCTTCAGCCCCATAAAATGGTTTGTTTTTAATTTTAAAATGTAGGGTCATTCATGAGTATTGAAACAATTCAACTCCACAATTTTTTGGGGAGTCATGCTTAGCTATGCTCAGAGCTTACTCTTGTTCTGTGCTCAGTAATCTCTCCTAATGGTGCTCTGGAGACTATATATTGTGTCAGGGATTGAACCTGCATTGGCTGCAGGCAAGGCAAGCACCCTGCCGTGCCCACTCTGGATCCTGCACATGATTTTAAATGTTGGAGGTAAAGATGTACCAGCCACAGGCACACAAAAGCAAAAAGCCAGGGAGATGGCTCAAAGGCCTGGAGTATGTACCTTGTATATTTGTAGCCCCAAATTTGATCCCCTGACAGTTCATGACTCCCCCACACACCCCGAGTACTGCTATGATGACCCTATCGACTTCCATCTGTGTGTGTATAGTATCACAGTGCTGGGCCCCAACATTAAAACACCTGTTCTGTTTGCTTAATATGACTAGGGAGAAACCCCCAGGTTTCCTGCTCATTGCCTGGGAGTTTCCTCCCAGCCCCATGAAAGAAGAAAAAAGACAACCTCGTGCCACCAAAAATTTCACAAAATTGATTACATTTTTATTTGTTTTGGCCACAATTGGTAGTATTCAGAGATTACTCAGAGCTCTGTGCTCTTGGCGGGGCTTCAGATCACAGGGGCTAGGATTGCCCATGGGTTGGCTGTGTGCAAGACAAACCTGATACCTGCTTACATTGTCTCTCCAGCCCCAAAGCAGAACAAATCCTATGTTCATAAGAGTTAATGATACTCCTCTTTAGGTCTTGGATCTAACAGAAAATACACAGTTTGGAGGCAAGAAAAGTAGTACAGTGGCTTACATGTGGACATTGGGTTTGAACCCCAGTACCCTATGGGGTCCTCGGAGAACTGCAAGGAGAAAACCCTAATCAGTGCTGGGTATGGCCCAAAAAATCAAACAAAAAAAAAGATACAAATTTGAAAATGCTTTGTGCTTATTAAGCCTAATTATTCTTTACAAAGCTAATTTATTCATTCAGAATAAAGCTAATTTATTCATTAAGAATAAAATCAGAGGTCTGAGAAGTTTATCTTCCAGGAATTCAGATTGAAAATTTGAGCATTTTCCCCTTCTTTTTTATATAGATTTCAATTCATAGAACTTGTACGGTTGACAACCCAACTTTTATATTTATTGCCTGCCTCTTGGCTTAATTACAATATACACACACAGAGAAAGGTTCTTACTTGTGACTGCAGTACACTTAGGGGAGAAGTTGAGAAGTTTATTATGTTGTACTTTTCATGATTTTCATTATATGGCACCTTGTAATGTCACTATCTAGTTATCTATATTTTATTGTAATTTTTAAGTCCTTATTTTCCATCTGCATTGCTTAGTTCTGTTCATCCACGTAGCTTCAGTGTTTCTAAAAATAATAATTTGTTCTGGATTTTTCATCTGTTAATATTGTTTCAGAAAACTGTCTGGGTGTTAATGGACTATGAGTTATTTAACAGCTGATGAGATCTATGTTTTGCATTTTGTTCTCAGAATGTTCAGGAGTAATTATATGGTTGATTCAGATGGGGTATCTCTAACAAAACTTATAATAATTAATCTCAGTCAGCGTGACTAGATGATAGGATGTTCAGGTAACTGAATTAACATTATTTGACATATGGAAAAGTTACTGGTTTCCGCTCGAGTAAATAGATGAACAACAGAAGACAAGTGAGAAGTGATGTTTATATATATATATATATATATATATAT